>JASANE010013923.1:0-76308 GCA_030248225.1 Trileptium ribeirensis
ATACATTAAAGAATGAAGCCAGCTTGTATTGTTTTTTGGAAGTTGTTCGCTCGACATATTGGATGCACACGTAACGTTGATTAATTATGAGTGGTCACTTTCGTATTTAAGTACGCTGAAACAAAAATAATTAGAAATATGAATAATAAAACGTATATTATGACTATAAAAACGCTATCACATGTATAACGTTACAATTCAAAAAATTTTAGAAGTTTAACCCCACCGTTTCAAAAATCCTGGATCCGCGCCTGCGCCGTGGTAAAATCTTTTGCTCTCGTAACTCACTGCAGTCAGTTAATTTTTATACCCCCAGGTTAAACACCCCAGTGAACATGGCAACGTATTAAGTAAATTTTATATTAAGCTAAACAACGCATATTAATAACCATTCTAACATGTTTGCAGTTGCACAAACAACCGCGGCGAAAAGATATTGAGAGCCTGTAAGCCTAGCGATAAGTTCATAATAACTAATGTTTCAAACTGAAATTTAAAACCTGATAATTTTATGATTATTTTCTAACATCACCCGCTTTATAACAAACCCAAAGATGGATATATATTAAACAAATATGTTGAAAATTTTCGGGTACGGCGAAATTTGATGTGTATCCAGTATTTCTGAGTATTATTCGTTTAACACATTTACCTGGTAATTTCATAATTTGTGGGTAAAATTAAAAAATTGCGCTCGCCCGGTAATTTCTCAGGTGCAATCAACACCCCAGTGATTTCAATTATTCGGAAACAATTTAGCCTCTTTGGTTTTAAATTGGGTCATCTTATAAATTTCAATATTCGGGGTACTTTTCAATGGTTTGTGGGAAATGACTGTCATATAGCGAACTGACGAATATCAAGCTGAAATCAAACAAAATATAGGTATTCGCGAAAATCTCTCCAAAAAACTCTGAACACTACTGGAAGAAATTTAAAAGCGCGCTGAAATGTCGAGCATTTTAATAAAACTCGAAAACTTGTCTGTTTGCGTGTTTTCATTGTTTTGCATTCTGCTCCGCTACCTACAATTAGTTTTTCAATTAAGCCAAAGTATTATAGACTAGTATTTACTGAAATTATCTTAGTGTCTGTGACAAACGAGATATTTCATATTAATGTAAATTATTGTACAGATTTTGCTATGCGAAAATATCTGTAACTACCTTTGCTTTTATGACAAACCTTGCAAGGCAGACCTTTTATTATGTAAATGTCAATGGTTGTAAGTGTGAAACATTGCTTTGAAAAGTTATAAGAACCCACTTTTCCTTCTAAGAAGAGGAGTAAAACATCTTCGTATTACTGATTTTTAACCCAATGTTGTGTATAATCACGGTCAGAAATAAAATAAAGTGTTTCGTGAATCGTTAACGAAAAAATCGCGATCAGTTCGCGACAAATTTGTGAATGGCAATTGATCAGCTGTTAACTTTTTGCGAACTGTTTTGCGAACAATTCGCGAACGATTCTCGAAAAACTTGTTATTTCTGAGCATGACTGTACCTTTAAAAATTTATGCGGGCAAGCACAAAATTATGCAGATATCTATAAAGTCAAACGATTGGGAACGAGACCGTTATTGCAAATCAGCAAAATTTCGATATTTTTTACAAAAATTCTATTTAAAATAATTTTTATTAGTAGCTTCGAGATTAGTTTTTATACGACTAAGATGGCTAATAGACATCTCAGCAGGTTTATTACTGTTATTATAGCCTTGAAGCTTTCGGTATTTTAATATGGAAATGTCTTAAAAATAAATGTAATTATGCAGTTTGTGATTAGTATAAAACTTGGTGCATCACTTTCAAAGTCACAATTATGTTTTATTAAAACAATATAAAATACCATGTATTTTATATCCTGATATTCTCATATATACTCCGTACTAAAAATAAATGTAATTATGCAATTCGTGATTAGTATACAACTTTGTGCATCGCTGCTTAGCGTAAAGTCACAATTATTTTGTTTTATTTAAACAATATAAAATAACATGTATTTTATATTCTGATGTTCTCATATATACTCCGTACTAACTCAACAACCGAAATTGATTGAAACACAGCTAGCGGATTTTCTTCAAAAGCGTTTCATTGTAAAAAAATTATTTTTCCCCATCTTTTGGTTATTCTTAACTCTGATTTAGATGTTGGTCATTTGGGATCATCTAACATTTTAGGTTATAACTCTTATCAGCGGCATTGGTTCGAAAAAGAATTGAAACTAGCGACAGAATTTTCTCATCGAGAGCTACAAGCCGGTCATAGTAGCCGTTTTCGAGCTATTAGTCATAGTATAAAAATAGACCCAAAATTAAAAATTTCAAAATTTTACAAAACATGTTTTTTTTGCTTTTAGAGTTGAATGACGGAATTATGTAATAGTTATTTAACCCGTTAAACACGTTAGCTTCATTGTGTTAACCCCGTATTGCATGCGTTACTAACCCTGCGGGACGGTGCAGCAATAAAATTTGGTAAATTTCGGCATCAAAAAATAATTAAATTTGTTTTACCAGTTTTTCAATATGTATTTAAGTCATTTGAATGTGTCCATCGGTTGTCAGGCTTCTTTAACACTAAGCAGTCACGTTCAGAAAAGGCAAGACGTTTTTTGCGAATCGTTCGGAAAATTCGAATATATCAATTGAACAGGTGTTAATTTTTCGTGAACGATTTGCGAAAAATTAGCTTATCTGAACGTAGTGTAACGTAGTGGAAATTGTGTGCTGCAAGGGTGAAGGCTTTTGCATTCCGTCTGTGTATGTGTGCGTGATCGGTCATAACTTGGGAACGACTTAATCGATTTTCACCATCTTGGGCTCATTCGAACCGGCATAGTCGTTGTACCATATACATTCCCTAGCGTTTTTTGGTTTAATGTCTGGTTCCGGAGTTAGTGGTCAAAATGTGGGTTTTTGCCCCCATTTTACCCCATTTTAGTGCCCTTCACGGCACTAAGGTTATTTTTATCTTAACTTTCGAATTTTTTCTATGCTTAGTTTCATTTCATGGTAAAATGATATATGCTGATGCGTATTCTTTGTTTTCAGATTAAGGCTCCGGTTCTGGAATTATGGGGTTTGAGCAGGGAATAACCGGAACCGGAACCAGCAACCGGAACCGTCCATTTAAAATGGATCCGGAACCGGAACCTGGTCTTCGAAATTTATATATAGTAAAACAGATGATGGAAGAAATGAAGGTATAGTGGATTTAAAATGCTTAAAAAATAAATTTTACATTAAACTTAATGTTTTGCGATGGTAGTATTGCCTTTCTGAAACTTTAAAGAGACTGAGGAAGCTAACAATGTTTATTTATCGATCAAATATGTCGATTTTTGGACACCCAGAGCAAAAAATGCCTTCCACTATACACCATTGCGTATACTGCGTCAAATCGAATATGCTTACAAAGCTTGGAGCGTAGAATACACACTTTCACTCTGTCTCCAGTCGCCTTTTTTTACTACACATACGTTTGTTGCATGTTCTTCTGTAGGAAACTTGAAATTATTGGTTTATATGATTCTAAGAGAAAATAATATATAGAAGGTAATTTTCTGATTAGGTAAACTGTTTAGGCTAGCGTTGGACAAACAGTGCCCGTAAGTTAGATGATAATGATGATAACTTTCTAATCAGAATGCTATAAATGAGACACACTGTGATGGTGCTCGCACAGTTTCAATAAATACAGTTCTTTGCCAAGAAAGCAGTTTCTAGCTGCGTTGCAGATAACGTTAGTTTACTTCAATTTAGACTGATTTACTAAGTTTACAAGCGCATTGGCGGGTTCTTGAAGCAATTTATGTTAGCCAAGCATACCTTAAGTACTTCTGCGTTAGCCATACTCTGTTACCGAATTGGACCGGTTTAACTGAAACGTACCGCACAGACTTCTGGATGTGTAAAATAGCTTTTACAAGCAACGACCTGGCTTTGATTTGTTAACAAACTCCTGCAGGTTATTATGAAAAATTCCTACTGAAATTATGTGCCCTACTTACGTTTCAAACGGCAAATTGCTTAGTGAATCTTTTCTTTTGCTTGGTTGTATTGGAGCTTGATCATTGTATAATATATATTACATATGTTTGGATCACAGATGAAGCAAAAAACGTGGAAAATTTTAAACTTTTTACAACAGGGAGTAACCAGAATTCCGGTTCCGGTTCCGGCGAAAATCGTGTTCCGGTTGCGGTTCCGGAAAAGGGCAAAAACCATACCGGAACCGGAATTCTGGTTACTCCATGTGTTTGAGGTATGGCACCCTCGTGGTTCCTAGACCCAAAATTCGAAAATTCATTCTGACGTCCTGGGTGGCTGAAAAATTTCACTGGGGGGGGGGGGTTCGGGCATGGGAAACTCATTGCCGGTTTTGGTTTTGCTCTGCGACTCATAGTTCCATGGGTACGGGGGCATGCCGCCGCCATGGTTCCTCGACCCAAAATTCCTATTTTATTGTGACGTCCTGGGAGGCTGGCTTGCATTGGTGTGTTTTCGGGTATCGGAAACGTATTGCCGGTGTTAGTTTTGGTCTAACTTGTGCGCTATTGTGTAATATTAATACATTGCATATCGACGTATGCTATCGAGAGCTGGTTGGATGTAAACGCAAAAGGCGTAGATGTACCAATGCTTCGATACGTTCTGCAATTTCGATAGAGTTACTATTACACCTGAGCGTGACTGTACATGCTCATAGGAGGATAGGGGATTCTTCCACCCCACACACGCGGGGCGTCAGCGATTTGCCCCGGGAGATAGGCTGATCCCCATGGCGCTCTGCTCACATTTTTTCCTTGCCACCGCATAACTTGCGTGCGGAATATTTTGGCAGAAATAAACAAAAATTGGGGAAAATTAGCCAAATTTGGGTTAAAATTAAGAAAAATTTTGAGTCCCAAAATATTTTCAAAAATTTATCCTACTGGCTAACCGTCTCCTCGGTAGGCCGGAACTTCCCCTCTCCCGAAGCAGCCGCTATACCCCTTGGACTTAATACCTCGTGCATGTATGTTGAATGCGTTAAAGCAATTGTATTTGTGCGGTATGCATCGAATGTTGCGGCGCTACACGGTAAAAATCACATTTATAATAATTATAATTTTTTTTAATTTTGTGGATTATAAAGCTTCCCGTTTTGGTGTTTGAAATAAGAAATAGATTTCTACGGTTTTGATATGTGATTAAAATGACCGTGTGGCGTTGCCATGAAAATATTGCCAACGTATAGTGGGATTTTAAATATTTCCAGGGAGCTGAATTTGGAACGATAAAATGATCATTAATTTCATAGTACTCACACGCGCTTCGTTTCCGGTCGCTTTACAAGTTACTACTATAGATGTTGGTCATAACTTTTAGCGTTTGCCGAGCTACAAACAGACATCACAGAATACACGGCAGATATAGCAGGCACTGGTATACCGTTTCTGCCATATCGTGATTATGCTATGCGAATATTGTTTCCAACTTCATCCCAAGAACTGAGTTCGCCTCTTATGGTAAGTAACAATACGCTTCTTCGTGTGCTGTGTTATTCATGCCTTGGCAACATTTGTTGCTGCCAATGGTTTTAGTGTGCCAAATTATATTAATCATACAAACTGCACAATGTAGATAAGTATACATATTTTGGTAAGCTGTTAATTTAAATTAAATCGCAAAAATGTGGTGTTGTGGTTATATTCAAATTATTTCTGAGGTAAAGCTGCCGCGGTTGTGACTGGCGAACTTCGTCTTAATCATTATTTATATCTCATCTGTACTTATAGATGGTTGATTTTAAAACTGAAGGTGGACATCACTCCAAAATTAAAATACTGGGTCTTTATCTGGCCTGTCCACAGCCCTCCGAAAAGTGTGGGGAGAAATTCGGGGTGCCCATATTTATTCCCGGGGGAAAATTAACAGTGGTGGGGGTAAATTTTGCTTATAAATACTAAATATTTCCTTGCTACAGTACACGTATTTTCAAGCTAAAAAACGATATTTTAGCATTATAAATAGTGGATGTTAATGTTTAAAAACAATTTGTAAACAAACAAAAAACATATATTTTCATACATAAAGATTTTTGGAATTAGTTGAACATGGAGGTTTCGGCCGAGTGTGGGGGACGGACATGGCGGAAAATCTCACGAACATGGGGGATTTGGAAAGTGGGAGGTCCCCCAACCCCACCCCACCTGTGGACAGGCCAGTTTATTCTTCTTGGAAAATTACTGGGTGCTCACGGTTTATTGGACCTCACGGAATATTTTGAGTAATTAGTGTGTATTACAACTAGCGCCCAGATGATTGCTGAGTGCATTATATTTAGCAATATTACTATATATAATTAGTGGGTTCTGTGCTGGGCTTTCCATTCGTTGAAAATTTTGCCAGGGGCATGAACCGGGGGCACCCTACTTTACCACGGGTCGTTTTGCCAAGAGAAAAACTATAAAAATCGTGTTAGACACACTGGCGAAACGCTTTTGATGGAGAGAAAAAGCGATTTTGAATCAAATTTTGACAAAGTTTGCGAAATTTTTGCTTCAGGACGGAATTTTAGCACAAATTTTGATCAAGTTTTATATACCTTGGACCGTTTGGAAACAAAAAAATTTCCACAAGGCAATGAACTGAGGGAACCCAAAATTTTGCCAGGGGGCATGAACCGGGGGCACTCGGTGTTTGCCAGGGGGGACTTGAAAATTCCTGCCCCCCTCAATTTGGAGAGCACAGCTACATATATAGCACCCACAAAATTTATTTGAATTTATATAATCCCCTTCAGTGTTAAAGTGGATGATCTATTAATAATAAAATGTATCAGAGCGTAGTGTAACGTACTGGAGATTATTGCAGGGTTGAAAGTTTTTAAATTCCGTTTGTGTGATCGGCCATAACTCGGGAAGGGTTTAACCGTTTTTCTTTATCTTGGGCTCAGTCGAACCGGCATAGTCGATTTATCCTGTACATCGAGTGTTTTTTGATTTGGTTTCGGGGTCCGAGGTCAGCTGTCAAAATCTGGGTTTTTTTATCCCATTTTAGTACCATTCACGGATGCAAGGTTATTTCTATCTTAACTGTCGAATGTTTTTCTATGGTTGGTTTTATTTCATAGTAAAATGATAAATGCCGATGCTTTTTTGTTTTTCGATTAAGCTTCCGGTTTAAGAGTTATGGGGTTTAAGGTATGGTACTCTCGTGGTTCCGTGACCCAAAATTATGCATCATTCACAGAGAAGTGCGTGCACGAATTGCACGCCGTAAGCTATTGCAGCGACCATGTGGTAAGAAAACAATATTCTCATGACATTATGTTATTGCATAATGTAACATCGATGTGACGCTACTGCATTGCCTACTTTCAAAACGAAATGCCCATATGACCCCGGCTATTGTCATCTCAAGGGCAGACCTAATGGGCACATTTTTCTTTTCGGGTCAGTCCCAAGAAGCTACGGAGCTTAGTAAGCCGTAGGAGCGCTTCACAGGATGTGTTCTGCTCCTGCCAGACGGGTTGCACACGTAGTCTAGATGGTATTACCTTTGAAGTCCCTAGGGAGGTTGGCTCCGTCACCTGCTCACAGGCCAAAGAGATCATACAACTATGCCATATCGTCGTTCCACCTTTAAGTGTGGATTAACTTTTCTTTTACTTTCCTGAACGATTAATTTATTTAGCCAGTGGCCCCCACTAGGGTCCGACAATCCCTAGACGTTAATGTCGGATTGTGTGTTTGGTCGAATGGAGTTCTTTCGGCGAAAACTTGCGGGAAAGTTTCATGTCGCAGTAGTCGCACTCATTTATCGTCATCAATGGATCGGCGAGTCACGCTAAGTCTTGCGGCCTTCGCACGTCACGCCTGAACGCGGGTCCTCGACTGGGGCGACGATTTCGAACCCCTTCGATACGTATTGCTACATCGGGCATCAAAACACGGTAGCACTATGGTCTCGTTTTGAACGGTATTTATTGACATCCCAAAATCGTATAAACGCATTGCATGGGATAACATGGTGAATACAACAATACAATGAGCTGTTTTCTAGTTATACGGATGTATGCTAAAACTGTTGAGTCGGGAATCGGGATTATCAATGTGGGAGTCCTCGCCCTTTTCATGGAACGCTCGCAGCTGTATAAGTCACGATGTGAATTTTCTAATTTCATTCGCCTAAGCCTTTTTGGAAGGCAGCTGTGCTTACCCTAATCGAAACCAACAGGGGCAACAGAAAGGAAAATCGGTACCATGCTTAGTTTTCAACTTAACTTTTCGCTTGGTACTAAGGAACTCTTGTAGGTAAACTAAATGCGGCTACGCAAGTATAAGGTTGGGCGCGGCATCAAGCGTACACTGTGGAGACACAATGGGAGAATGAATTCGATTCTTCTTATCCTAAACTATGGCATATAATCGGTCTCTATGGTACACGATACGAATTGGTATGGCAAATTAAAATCGGGATATCATACAATAGTATACAGCGAATCATTAATCATATACTGAACAAGATGCATTTATACACATCTTAGAATATATATATCTGGGCTCTCCATTCGCAGAAAATTTTGTCAGGGGCATGAACCAGAGCCCCCCTGGTTCCGAACCGGGGGACGCCCGATTTTGCCAGGGGGCATTGTTCCAAGAGAAAAACGGTTAAAAATTGTGTCAGAAACACTGCCAAAATGGTTTTCATAGAGAAAAGAGCAAATTTTGACAAAATTTGCGAAATTTTTGGATTGAGAACGGAATTTTAGTACTAATTTTGGTCAAATTTTATGTACTTTGGGCCGATTGGAAAAAAATGTTTCGAAGAGGCGGTGAACCGCGTCAGCCCAAAATTTTGACAGGGGGCATGAACCGCGGGGCACTTGCTCTGCACCAGCGGAAGCGAAAATGTCAGGGGGCCCCCACGCCCCCCAATTTGGATAGCCCAATATATATACATTATATATATGTATATATATATATATAATCGAGGTTCAAGGGTACGACTACAGCTAGATGGGACGCAAACACTAAGGCATTCGTATGACAAGCTATGAACGTGGGTACGTAAGTATGTTTTCGAAATTAATAATTAGTTCACAACAATATATCTTATGTGCTTATAAAATTGTCTTGAAACTTTTCTGGTGACAATATTTCGCTGACCTTTGGTCAGGGTTTGGTACGAGTCGGGAATGGCAAGGGATCCTTAAGTGCCTCGCCAAACCCGGACGGTCTTACATACTGTAAGCATGGATATACAAAATAGACAATACCAGTGTATCAAAAGGGCCTATCGGGACCGACAAGGTACTCTGCCCAACCCGATCGACCAGTAACAAGTTTATAATATATCAGCAACGATTATCTTACGAGATATCAAAAAGAGGTAATATCAACGGTACAATGAAATTACACACAGTTGTGTGCCTTTATGGCTACTTCAAACAACATGGTGCAAATATCTTAACAACAACAACAATAATAATACGGTAATCATGCAATCCATAGTACAATATTGATACCCATACACTTTGATCATGACAAAATGTTGTCCGTTTGGCTATGGCCAGTATTAAATTATCTCGTAATGATCCAGCATGGATCTTTTACACAAACATAGCGCAATCAATAGCATAAGCTAAAATACTGCTGCTACAATAACATTGGCTTTTATTGCACCTGCTATAGCAGAAGCAAAAATATTGACGCTACAATAATATTGGCTTGTGTTGCACAACCGCAGAACGGCCGAGTTATTGCTGCGTCTAAACCAGCTAGTTGGTATTGTAGCAACAATATAGTTCTCGCTGAGTTTAATTGTAGTCCCCCAGGTTGATATTGATGCCCCCTCCATTTTGTTATTGGTACCCCTTCCAGTTTGATATTGGTGCCTTCCAGTGTACGACAGTGTACACACTAAAATCAGTATAAGTCAGTGTACAAAGCATAAATTTCGATATGTAACAAACACTGCAATGGTTATTTTTTCTGTTTTTACACTAATGTTCCGTGGGGAAGCAATCTCCTTCTGTTGAGGTACATCTAAAACTAGTTTATTCATTTCTATAATACGCCAAATATTATTGTGACACATTTTCATAAGGAAAACAGGACTCAAACTCTACGCCATGTTCAACACAATATTAACCTCCGATACGATTTTAGCAACCTTTTCAGAATACAAAACCGAAATTCTGTTACGGTGTCTAAACGTTATGGGTAAAAGCCTTTGTACAAATCTACGGAATAGAGGTGTAACAGATCCATACGGATCGTTACGAGGTGGATAAATCTTGACCACAGCCTAATGGCAAACTTTTAGCGAAAACCCATAATCTTGACCACACAATAATGGTCAACTTTTACGATAATTCTGACCACACCACAATGGTCAACATTTTTTCGAACACCAAAAAATCCTGTCCACAGTATAATGGACAACATTTTTTCGAATACCAAAAATCCTGTCCACAGTATAATGGACAACATTTTTAGCGAGTACGGAAAATCATGTCCACAGTGTAACGGACAACATTTTACTGAATACAAAGAATCCTGTCCACAGTGTAATGGTTAACATTTTCGTAACTACCCTAATAATCCTGGCCATGGCGTAATGGTCAACATTTCCGAATTAAGTCGCAATTGTCGCCTGGTTTCGAGTACCTCATGGAAATGACCCAACAGGGTATGAAACCCGCCCCAGCCCCACAATACGTACGTCAATGAATTCAGAACCAATATATATACTCTGCGCGTAAGCCAATATATATAAGTCAATTTTCTTCATATATATGAGCTATTATCAATGATGAATCCATATTTGTCGTATAGTAATCATGCATGTGGCCATAAAAGCGCCACTAATTATTGTAATTTCATGCCATTGATATCGTGATTGTATCTGCTATTGTACTTTATGCTGTATCCGTTTGCAGGCACTAGGAATCGGGAATAATTTGTTATGTTTAACGTGAATTTTTGAGAAAATTCTAGGGACTTTCTGCGCTCCGAAACCGCGTTTTTGTAGGTTGAAATTGTGAGTATAGCGAGCCCTTGCCATACGCGATCTCGTAGGAATAGAGGACGGTACGACTCCCCGATAATCAAATTGTATCAAATAATATCAAATTGATGAAGCTGCTCCTATCGTTGGCGTTTATATGAAGTTAATATGAGCACTCTGAAGTTGGTACTGACGGCCGGCGTCTGTGGTTATACTTTGTCAATATTCGGACAACACAGTTTATATTCAGCTAGCAGTTTTAATTTAAGCTTGTTCAGGCACCAAACTGTATTAGCCTTAAACAAACAATCAGTTAACGTATCCGCCGTTTAATATTAATTTTGTATAAAGTTTATCAGCGGACGATTATAGCTCGTATAGATTTAATATGAAGTGGCATATAAGAGTGGCTGGAATTTCATATAAAGCAAGTATTAAGTCGACTGTTGATCTGCAGTGCCCAGCGAAGTCGGCAACGTTTGAAGAAGTAAGCTTGGCTCCTCTAGTTTCGTATAAAGTCCGCGCCGAGCGCCAATGTTTAGTTTAAGACTTGTACAGTTGTGGCTTGTGAAGTTCGTTTAATATTAAATACTAGGAGTTTTACATAGTTTAGCGTATAATAGTTTTATATTAACTTGATACTAAGGAGTAATAAATCAAGTTTAATTATAGGAAATTTTATATAAAGTTGGTACAAATATGATCGGAATTTATTCCGATAAGACTGTTGATTTAAAGTATTAGAAAATGGGTCAAATTTCCCCAAAAGTGCTGAATAAGCACTCCAAAACGGACCCAAGATTTAAAATTTCAAAAATTTGAAATTTTAGTATAAAAGCAGAGTTGCAACGACTCTGCAGAGTTCAGTACGACTGCGGCAGCGCAGAGTTCGGTCGTTTTGCAGACCGGCTCTGTCGCTTTTGTTACTCACGTTCCAACTTCATCGACGGCTGTTTTTGCTTTTTGTTTATGGCTTTCGGATTTGCAAGCGGATGGACGAGCGATGCGCGTTGCCCGACCGGAATCGTACACGTAAGTGTGGACAGGGAGACCGGGAGCCGTAGTAGAGGTAGAGTGTCTGTTAGGCCCGATACGTGAGCAGATTAACAGAAGTAGATGTAAGCTATTCGCATTGATCAGCCTTAAGCTTTAACCGCTACGGACTCCCTGTCCGCGCTTCTAGTCTACCGGATAGATAACCCGCCCTAGCTTGTCCAGCAGATCCGTAGTCATCAGCGCAGGTATTTGGTGCCCATTTCTCTAGTCAAAGTCGTACTGGACCTCCCTCGGTCACAGAGTTAGGTTACAAAGGACGCGACACTCGCGTAAAGAATCATTTTACATGATTCCCTGAATCGAGTTAAGATCGAAAATTTTAGTTTGAGCCGACCGAGGTTAAACAAATTATGGAACTCCGAATCGTCCACGGTCATACACATACGTGCACGTTTTTTTTTGGATTTGCCAAAATTGGCTTTCAAGACTTAAGGCGTTTTACGATTTCTCTGGACGAGAGTCCGTCCAGTTGTTTTGGTTTTTGTTAGTAGGAGTTAACCAGTATTTTTAGCTCGATTTACGTGAGGAACCTGCTCAGATTTTATTAATAAGACAATAGTATCAGATAGTCCGTCCAGTTGTTTTGGTTTTTGTTAGTAGGAGTTAACTGGTATTTTTGGATCGATTTACGTGAGGAACCTGCTCAGATTTTATTAATAAGACAATAGTATCATAGGTAATGTTCGCCCGTCAAAATTTCGTACTGCAACTTAAATTAGATGTACTGATGTAACGCCTCGTAAGCGAGACAGCTCACCTAAGTAGGAAATTCGGTCTATCCGGAGAGCTGTTCCAGGAATTGGGTTAGAATTCCACCCGGATCACGAGAAGTAACCGAGCTTTTTATTCGATATGTAAAATTCTCAAGCATTGTGTCGAAAATATAAACACGACGACACGGAAAGGGTCGCCCCATAAAAATGTTGAAAATCGAAATATCTTAAGTTTTTCTCCAGGAATCTTGCCAAAACTTTTTATAGTTTCCTCGTAGTACTGTCTTCCAACGAATAGGATACCAAAACATGTTGGTTTCGAGTCGGAACCCCAAACCCAACGGTC
The DNA here is from genome assembly GCA_030248225.1 of Trileptium ribeirensis. Classification (NCBI taxonomy): domain Eukaryota; kingdom Metazoa; phylum Nematoda; class Enoplea; order Enoplida; family Thoracostomopsidae; genus Trileptium; species Trileptium ribeirensis. Next base: position 13,121 of record JASANE010013923.1, read on the forward strand.
TTGAAGAGGCCCGATCTCACCGAAAACGTGTAATCAAAATATTTTAAGATTCCCTTCAGGAATCTTGTCGAAACTCTCGCGATTTCTTTGTAAGCATGGCTACTTTGGGATATCATGACAGAACTCAACTGTATTGGGTCGGAATCACATACCCGACGGCCTGAGAGTGGTCCGCCCCCACCTAAAATTGGTAACGTCTATAAGTTAAAGCGCTTCCCAGGAATTTCAATGATTTTTACCGTACTAATAGAGGACAGTTAGGCCTTTCCTTTGAGCTAGTAAGCCCGGCAAAGCCTTGACCCAATCAAAAATTATAAAAATTGTGGACCCGGGCAGAGCAAAATCCGCCCAGGGTCGACACAACTTTCGCAGAATTCTCTGCCTTATGCACTTTTATATACAGTTTTGTAAGTTGGTTTTGGTATTGCTTTTGTACATGTTTTTGAGTTTCTCTTGCTTTCTCTGAGTATATAGCGGGTCAGCAGCACGAAAGCCGTCGGAGACTTGAATCTCCGATATACGACCGCTGCAACGAAATTATCAAATTTACCAGGGTTGGTAAATTTGTTAACAGTGGTAAAATTTTAGAGAAACAAAATTGACGATGTCACTAGACGCGGTATCGGGTCTTGGCCCGACCGACCGCTTTTCGTGAGGACCGTTGACCCGGTCCTAGAAAATCGATACGTAAGGTCGAGTTCAGCCCCTGTGCAAAGTTGCACTGAGAAAAACCGCCAAATCGAGGAGTTACTAAAAGTCAAGAGACTCCCTCAGACCCAATCGAACTGTGCTCAAAATGTAGCTCGAAAATCGCGAACCGAACAATTTAAGGAAGCAAATTGAGTAGGATTAAGCTAGAAAATTGCTACGGCTGTCCTGACAACCGGGGCCTCTGTTTACTGCCTCGCTTCGTCGAGCAGAAATTGCTCGAAATAACAGTTAAATTTTTAGTACCAAATAGAGCTCGTTTTTGAACGTTTTTCGAGTCAAATCAACGTAGGTTGTAGTACCATTAGAGTAATGCCGATGGCCTACGAGGTCTCGCCACTAATATTACTCGTTTCAGTTAAAATCATAGGTACAACTCGCATAGTAAATGCGACAAAATTTTGTATTAGGAAAAGCTCAAAATTCGGTCCCAACCTCAGTCTACCGGGACCCTTAAGCCGTTTGAAACGTAAGTCCGCCCAATTATTTTTAACAGCGTTATAGTTTATATTAGTGGACTCAAAATGATTATTCCTGACAGCTATTTAGGTCGTGGATTAGCTACAATTTAAGGTCAAATTTTATCGCTCTTACCAAAGCGTTTGTGAAACGATCGCATAGTAGACGAGTTCCAAAATTAACCAATATATCCGCACCTGTTAATGAAATTTAATGGTCACTGTAAGTACGTATGTATGTGTGCGAGTAGGAAAAAGTTGTTGTACTGTATCACAGTCGCACCATAGAATTCAGGAGCCGTACCGATGAGCATTTCATAACCTTGTCATGATATTAATAAGTATCGTTGTATCATTGTTGTATTATGTTGTCGTACGTTTACCTCATCGCTACTAACCGCGATTATAAGTAACCAATTATCATGTACCATAGTCTTGTGATTAGAGTGAGCAAAATGTAGCTTCGCGAACGTCCCACCGTACGCGCTGCCCCGCATACCTTGTTTCGTTTCCGCCTTTCGCTTACCTGAACCTGCTATTTTGTCGGAGTACCCTCTATGTTAGCAAACGCTGTACCGATCGAGTCGTTAGTTCAAAGGCGCCTCTTTTTATCGATAACTAGCCGGTACTGGCTTTTGACTTGACCCATTGTTTTTCATAAGTAAGGTAAGCACAATTGTCATAAGATAAGGCTACACAGTACACACCGTGTTTTGACTCAGCTGTGAGAGTTCAGTGAAAAAGGCGATGACTCCGCAACCCGCCCCAATTGATGCTCTGCTCATTTTTGTATTAGCGTATCATACATGTGACATAGTGCTTATTGTATTCGCCCGTACAATACGTGTGGGTCTGCATACCCATAATGTTGCGACTCATCAATAAATGCTCAATGGAAACCCAAGTCGTTCAAGTGTTTTGTTGACCCGTAGTAGCGATAGGGACTCGAAGGGGTTCGAAATCCGTCACCCCGATCGACGACCCACGGTCAGGTTTGACACGCGCATTGAAGAAGCAAACCTTAGCGTGACTCGCCGATTACAATTAAGTTGGTTAATTAGGCTTATTGTATAGGCACGACTAGTGCGACTCACATATAGCCAATTTTAAAACTCACGCCGAGCACCCAAAAAGAATAGGAAATTTACACAGGCGCGAATCCGACGTTAAACGTCTAGGGAATTGTCGGACCCTAGTGGGGGCCACAGGCTAATTAAATTAACCGTTTCGAGAAAGCGGGAACTAATTTTAATCAAACTCAAACACGTCAAAATTTTACACTTCCCGGGTTAAACGTGGAGAGGGAATAGCGGTACGGTCTCTTTGGCCTGTGAGCAGGTGACGGAGCCGACCTCCCTGGGGACCTCAAAGATAGTACCTCGTAGACTACGTGCGCAACCCGTCCGGCAGGATCAGAACACATCCTGTGAAGCGCTCCTGCGGCTTGCTAAGATCCGTCATTTCTTGGGCCTGACTCGCGTGGGAAAGGAAATTCGAGCAATTTAAACCCATCAGATCCGCCCTTGAAGTCACGATAGCCGGGGTCGTATGGGCATTGCGTTGGAAGTGCGTAATGCAGCAGCGTCACGTCGATATTACAGAGGTAACACCAATACCAAACTTTGGGTCATCAATATTAAACTGGAGGGGAACACCAGCATCAAACTGAAGGCGGGACTAATATCAAACTGGAAGGGGCACCAATATCAAACTGGAGGGGGCACCAATATCAAACTGGAGGGGTACCAATATTAAAATAGAGGAGGCACCAATATCAAACTGGAGTGGGCGCCAATAACAAACTGAAGTGGTGCATCAATATCAAATTGGTGGGCACCAATATCAAACTGGAGATAGCACCAATAACAAACTGGAGGGAGGCCCCAATATCAAACTGGAGGGCACCAATATAAAACTGGAGGGAACCAATATTAAACTTGAAGGGCACCAATATCAAAATGGAGGGGGCACCAATATCAAACTGGAGGGGGCACCAATAACAAACTGGAGGGGGGCACCAATATCAAGCAGGAGGGGGCACTATTGTAGCGGTAAAATTTTTGCTTCTGCTATTGAGGGTACAATAAAAGCCAAAGTTATTGTAGCACAAATATTTTAGCTCGTGCTATTGATTGCGCTATGTTTGCAATATCATGTTTGCCATGACAATATTGTTTTCTTACAACATGGTCGCTGCAATAGCTTACGGTGTGCAATTCGTGCAGGCACTTCTCGGTGAACGATGCACTAGAAAATTGGTTCTGACGTTCTGGGCGGCTGAAAAGTTTCACTTGTGGGTTTTCGGACATGGGAAACTGATTGCCGGTGTTAGTTTTAATCCACCATTCACGGTTCTATGACTAAAGTGGTGTGCTGCCACCTTGGTTCGGGATCAGAGGTCAAAATGAGGGTTTTTACGCCATTTAGTACCCTTCACGGAAGCAAGGTTGGTTTTACCTTCGATTTTTTCTCGGTTATTTTTATTTCATAGTAAAATGATAAATGCCGGTGCTTGTTTTTGTTTTTCAATTAAGACTACGGTTCATGGGGTTTGAGGTATGGCACCCTCGTGGTTCCTCAATCCAAAATTAGAAAATTTATTCTGACATCCTGGACGGCTAAAAAAATTTTACTTGGGTGTTTTCGGGTATGGAAAACCATTGCCTTTGTTAATTTTGCTCTGCGACCCATGGTTCTATGGGTACGGGGTTATGGCGCCACCATGATTTATCGACTCAAAATTCCCAATTTTATTGTGACGTCCTGGGAGGCGTGGCGTTGTCGGGCAGGGGAAACTTATTGCCAGTGTTAGTTTTGTTCTAACTTATGCGGTATTATATGATATGTACATATAGCGTATCGACGTGTACTGTCGAGAGCTGATTGGCTGTGTACCAAAAGGCGTAGGTGTACATGTGTTTCACTACGTTTTGCATGTTCGAAAGGGTTACTGGCGTGTAGCTGGTCACATTTTCTCGTTTTTGATATCAGTTATGGCTGAACAGAGCGAAATTTCTCGTCAAATTAAGAAGTTATCAGTTATTCTTGAATTATACATGAATAATTTACTTCACTTCACAAGTGTTCTTTGCTATTGCTTGTTTCGACATGTTACTATCTGAAAAAAGCGTATTGACAACACTGCAAAAAGGCATTATTCTTCATTATTAACAGCTCATTAAAGATTTTTCAACCGTTAGCTATTTTCAACCGTTAGCTAACACTTTACTTATATTAAGGCGGAATGGCCAATCAAAAGGTACATTTCGGCAGAAGCCAACTACATAAACTATTTTTAAAATCTATGTAAATCGTTGTACAGAGGTTCTTTTTCCCAATGCCAATCAATGTTTTTCTTTCATAACTTGATGAAACGGTACTTGCCTAATTATTCGCTCTGATTGATTTAATTACTAACTGTGCATTAATTCCAACTGTTTAATTGGGCATCCTGTTTGTTGAAAGTACGCTATGGAAGTTCCCACTAAGGGCCCTACGGGAAATCGTAAAAAAATATTTATTGTACGTCGGTATAACTCATAACTCATCTTCGGGTGGATAGATTTCGAGAGGTCAGAAAACTGGGTTTTAAAGGTTCTTCGCCCAACCTTATTAGATGAGCTGTACGATATTGCAGTTTTTATGGCGCGACACAGGCATCACATCGAGATACGGCGGCAACTACTCGCGAATCATATAGTCGAGATCTACAACTTTGCGAGACCACTCCCTGGGCAGCTGTGAATCCGAAGGATTGTTTGTAGTCCCGTTGCGAGAAATATAGATTTTTCAAATTTCGGAATGTTATTGTGTGTTTTACCTTACAACGGATGTCTATTAAGTAATACAGCACGCTAAATAATATGGTTTTTATCTGGAGTCCAACGTCATTATGTTACAGCTTTTCAGCGATTTCAAGGGTTTTACGGGCGACGAACCCGATTTCCAAAACGTAGTCTAGTCTATCTTCATTTGTTAATGTATGTATTGCGTGCATGGCGTTAAGAATGCTTAATAGGTTTTTCGTTGACTAAATGCGACAATTTGGTTATCTAGATTCCCACACGAACAATGTCATACCCTTTCTAAGGTTTTTAATGGGATTAGTTTTAATGAAAGTGTGTCTTCAGTTGTTTAGATATATTGCTTTTAGGACATTTGAAACGGTGTATATATGTTTTAGGTATGTTGAAAACGATGGTGTGATCATCTAGAATCCAACATGAAACTATTATGTCTTGTTATGAATGACAGAAATAGTCAAAAAGAATTTCATGAATATCTCCCTGGTGCCCTGAGTAGAAGCTCCGCTTGCTTCGCTCGCTCCGTTTCAATAATACAAAAAACCAACCTGCCATCCACAGAGTCCGGGTGCTCTACTTATTGTCGATGAACTGAAATGAAGAAATTGAAAACTTAACTTTTTAATTTCGTAAATGACATAAACAGATTTTTATGATAAAATTAAATATAATTTTGCAAGATTACATAACCAAGTTTTAAAGGTTCACATTACATAACTAGGGGTGACTTTTATCAGTTGTTCTCATTGGAGAATTTTTTCACAGTTTGTTTATAGCCAATATTCATGTTATTAACAGAGTGTGGAAATGGAAAAAGGATTACGAATGTTAAACCAATTGATTGGAAACAAAACGTTCATACTAGCTGCAGTGCGCACCATGGAAGATTCGAGATACTTTCTCAGTCGCGATCGTGTCTATATCGGATCTGTGTTAATGGTTATACTGCAGGCTAGTTTTTGGTGATATTGGGCACAGTGTAATAATAGGCGGTCTTAGTACTCTCATTAGGCGCATCTTTGGCGATGTTGGCATTGCTCGTTGGTATTTTCTTTAGTAGCAGAATCAGCTCCGTGACCTTTTGATTTGTTTAAGAATTGATAACTCAAAAAGTAGCGGTATCGAAAAGTTTGTAGTGAGACCTTTCATGCAAGTGTATCAGATCGACGTGACGCTGCTGCATTACGCACTTCCAAAACGTAATGTCCATACGACACCGGCTATCGTAACCTCGAGGGTGGACCTAATGGGTTTAAATCTTTCTTTTTCGGATCAGTCCCAAGAGTCTGCGGAGATTAGTAAGCCGCAGGAAAGCTTCACAGGATGTGTTCTGACCTTGCCGGACGGGTTGCGCGCGTAGCCTAAGCGGTACTACCTTTGAGGTTTCTGGGAGGTTGACTCCGTCACCTGCTCACAGACCAAAAGGACCATACCACTATTCCCTATCATCGTTCCACCTGGAAATGTTCTGAAATATCCTATTTAATACCTTTTGGGTATATAGTTTTTTATTTATGTGGTTGACATTGATCTCGACCATTAATGCCGTTTCGACTCTGATGAGTAAGAAGATAGCTCGTAAAGAGAAGATAGTAGTAGTAAATTCCCAAGCAGGAGTTGTAGTAGAACCCCAAGGATTACTGATCACGTCGGATCAACTTGCATATTGACCTGTAATTCTACAACTGACATTCACCTTCGAATGAAGCCACCCCTTGCTTATTGTACAACACAGTTGTCTCCTGTTCATCTGATTGTTGCTATTGGAATAACCGTACGACTGATCCGCAGTTATATAAGACTATGCGAGAGTTTGGAACCGAGTTGAGTGAAACCTACAATGGAGTGCTAGATATTCGTTACTATTCCAGCCTTAGGCGCTCATATTGACAGTAACCAGCATTTCTGTCATGACGAACCTAAGTGAACAAAGCGTTTCGTTACGTTAATCGCAGCTGCTGTTGGAGCAATACCAGGATTCTTAGGTATGGGAATGTCCATTTCCAATCATATCCATATACATAATATGCGAAATCAAGTTAACCATGCGAATTTACATGAGAGATATGTTGCAAGCCATCCTACACAATACGAAAGAAATAAAGAAGTTGATCCAAGCAAACGAGGACTTGTACGCATTTTTTCACCATAGTATGCAGGAAGTGGTTGACATGTTTGAAAGTTTTAGGGGGCCACATCTGGTGCGGAAACATTTTTGTGGGTTGAGAGGTATATTTTTGTGTCGGATTTGACACTCGGAACACAACGATGGGTAACATGCTCATCGGAAAATTCTCCCAAGTTTCAGGAGGTTACGGTACATAAAGTGGCTAGGTTATGGCACAGCGGGCTAGCACCGGTCTCAAATGAAACCGTACGGTCCCGGGAACCCAAATATAATTGTTACATACTTGTATATAAAATAATTAAAATAACTAAATAACTAATTAAATTGTATATCCACTTTCGAGGATGCTCCTACTTAACCTTCAATAAATCCTTGGGTCCTAATCGGATCTCTTTGAAATTCAAACCGATCTCATTGACAAGATCGAAAAATTCTGTACTAGAAAAATACGCGCTCACACAAGGATTTCTCAATGGTTCCGGAGTTATGGGCCGGAACCGCAAGGACCCTCAATTCCGAGGATTCGGAATTTTCATTCTATAATCTTATCAGCTAACTTGGCCAGCGAAAATGAACGTACCAGCTGATATTTTGTTAACTTAAAATATTTCCAGTGTATTTTATAAACTTCAGCTCTGGTAAATTTGATATAAAAGACACATTTTACTAATAAATTTTGGAGATTTTGGTTAGTTCAGAATCGCGCTGCTCTATTCCTAATTCGCGGGTCGGGGATGGTAAGGTACCCCAAAATTTCTCACCAAAGCCGCCGGTTATACATATATATACCGCAAAATACGTAAATAAATAAATACAATTATGATCGACGTTAACGAATGAAATACGGCGGGTTGGAACCGGTGAGCTACGAAAAAGTACCTCACCCACCTGGATCAACCGCTGGCTAGTTCAAACTTCGAAAATTACAGCCGGCCCCCCTCGGCGCACCGGCCGGGGGCCAATTTTTTTGCCGGATTTTGTTTCCTTTAGACGTTAATTTTTCTCAGCAGGGGGCTTGGAGCCGGGGCGTACCCGAATTTTTCCGGGGGTTGGGAGCCGTGGGCAGGCGAAAATGCGGGGCCCACACTTTGTACTAGCGAGAACCGACAGCAAATCGGTGTACATATCAGTACGGTACGGTCATACATACAGTACAAATCGTTACCGTACAGTCATTGGTACAAACGTTGCAAGGATCATGCTAGTTTCGCATGTCCTGTACAATATCAATGACAACAATCGTTACTATAGCGCATGGATAATACATGGTATCAAGGATGTACTCGAAGCAAAACAGTCAGCAATGCGATTATAGCAATAATGGTGCAATCACAATTACAGCAAAAAGACACAAGACAATGTGCCTTTATGGCACCATCAAATTATATAGTAAAGTACATAATAATTACAAAGGAAATAGGCCTTTATAGTAATTTCAAACAGAATAATATGGCACATGGTAACGGCATGGTACAGATACTAGAATGGTAATGGTACACTACAAATGTAACAACGGTAATCGTACGAGTTTGGAATAACAATTATAGTACAATACCCGGGTATATACATGTAGACACTGACGGTAATGAGAATGACATTAAATATGGTAACGATACCAGGGTACAATACGTAACAGCGATGTCAAAACACAAGAATGGTACAAATTACAACAAAGGCAACACTTCATAGTAACGGTGCAATACAGTATAGAATATGTAATAATGAGAAATGAGGCTATAATATTGATTCGTACGATCAGTTTCTTCGGCACGTAACCTGCACAGGCACAGGTGAAGCCGTCGGTTACTAAACTTTATAGGCACGCACTGGTGCGGGAAAGGGTCTTAAAGTTCAAGCAGAACCACTGTTCTTGGGGATTAGTTTCTAGGGCGGTTTGTGACTAAAATTCGTACATGTTGTCCAGTAGGCTATGGTAAGGATTAATCAGTCTCGTAACGATCCTGCAGGATCTGTTACATATGCAACATTTCACCTCGTATTTATACTATTTTTTAAATCTTTTTAGCAACAAAATTTCGTCTTAGATGCAGTGTAAAAATTCATTTTCTTTAATTCTGTTTCAAAATCATTTTTCTTTAGCCGAATACCAGAAATATGTAATACTCAGACAAGTCAGACATTTCCGAAATACATAGAAGTTAGTCAACACTTTTCCTGTAGTAGATTTGACGCAAAGTGGTCCCATCTTAATAAATTCATCTGTTGCTAGATAAATTCTGCAGAACTTTTTTGAAATATAGCTACGCAAACTGTGCTCTTTCCACCAAACTTGTGCAGTTTATGTAGCGGAGCTATTGTAAACGTCGTACAAACAATGTAATATTTTCTTGGAATATTGATTGATGTTAAGAGTCTAAACTTTATGAAAAGATAATGCATGTGCTGACACTCGAAAGTTATTAATCACATCTAATAGCATGGTATCCAATAATTATTACAGAAACGTCTGTAACTGACAACTTAAAAACCAGCATAAATTTATAGTTTAACATAATAGACACCACAGTCTAGTTGGATCTTTTAAATTGGATCATATTCGGGTCTAGCCCTATCGTAGCATAACCTGTTTTATCGATGAGCAATACATAATTTTTACACAATCCCAATTAAACTTCGATGTACACAACTGTGATCAATGCTAATACTCGTGTAATTGAAACGGAGGTAGCGGAGTTTCCTCTGACGGCGCTTGGGGGAAATCGTTAAAATTTGTTTTATCTGTCGTTCTTATTCATAGCGCATCTTCGGGGATTGATGGATATCGATATATTTTTTTGTTCGATCGCGAAAGTGATGATGATGTGCTTCTTAGTTGAACACAAACAGCTTCTATCCCATTATTCGGGTCAAAATTGCTAAAAACTGGTTTCAAGGTTTCTTTTGCCAAATCTGGCCATCAATGTTTTACATCTCATATCGCGCGGCACAGGCTGCGCATCCAAAAATGGAAACCACCTAGAATTAACCCATCAAAATTTACAACTTTGCTGACCATGACTTTTTGTGGCACGACACCCTGGGATGCTCTGGGCCCGAATATGGTTAACCGTTTGCCGAAATTCCCGATTTTTTTCAAATCTGAGCGTGTTATTATGTGTTTTTACATTACAGTAATTGTCTATTGGGTTGGTTTACACCTTTCCACGAGGTTTCAAGGGTTTGACAATAGTTGATGAACCCGAATTCCAAAATGTATGTTTTCATTGTCTGGTTATGTATGCGTGCAGAGGATGAAAACTGGTCTGTATATAATATATTATTATATATTATAGGGTTTTCTGAAGGCTCAATACAATGATTTGGCTATCTAGACTGCAGCGTGCATTTCGTGTCGTTTCATGGGTGGTCCATGGGTTTAGAGTTAATGAAACCGAGTTCCTGAATATAGTCTGTCGTCAATAGTTGTTTGGCTACGTATTGTACACAGGGAAGGAAGAATTTACTATATGTATTTTTCGGTAGGCTGAATACTATGGTTTGTGAATTTAGAATCCAGCACGAGTATCTAATGACTTTTCAGAGATGTTCATTGGGTTTAGGGTCAATGAACCCGATTTTCAAAATATAGTCGATTTTCAGTAGTTTGGTACATAGCATCAAGTAGAGTGTTTTCGGCATGCTGCATACGATGATTTGATTGTCTAGCAACCAGCATAAATATGTTTTATGAGTTATTTTCGGTAGGTTTAAGGCCGACCATGTTTTAGGTTTTTCATTGGGTTCCGGGTTCCAGAGGTTTTAGGGTGGCATATATGTACATAAGACATAGCTTACTACAGATGATGAAACAAAATGACAACTTGCATTACATTCAAGGTCGCGCCGTTTCACACTCGCATTCGAGAGACTAGCATATCATAAATATGCATATAGCGCAAAGGAGCGCGACCACATATTTTAAGAACCTTTTATTGTTTTCGTTCAGGATATTTTATGCTGTACATACAGAATACGTGTCTGGAGAGACTGCATTCGGATCCGACTGGTCTACAATTTGTCGGGTCTATAAATTTGGACCCGATAAGGCCTCTGTTACATAAATTGCCAGTGAAAAAATATAAATGCAAAGAATTGGTTTTGTTTAGGAAAAATTGGAGTACTGCACTGACATTTTGAAAACGCTGCTAGCAGAACTTATTGAACGAACGATGGATCGCAAAATGCAACCTCGAATCCTGTTTAGGCGTTCAGAGTCAGTTGCTGAAAGGATGCTTGGCGCCTGGTTTTCATTTTTAATGCATCGTTATCTTTTGGTAAGTTGTTTGTTGCATGGGAAGAAATAATTGTTACGCTATTTGCAGTGTCGCCGTCGTTTATTTTCCACGACCATTTGCATTGGCACTGCTTAGGTAACCTATTATTTGATATACAGGACATCACTTATTCATTACCATACATTTGTGTACAATATTTCTTGTTACAGCCGCAGCTAGCGCCAACTTTACTGGACGCGTGGTTCAAGAGTTCCGCAAAACATTTTAGCTTAAAATTTGTCATGTTGCAAGCCGAGTTTTATGCTTGCATGAGTAACTGAGTGAGGTATGGATGATTGTTGTGCGTTCTTGTATGTCCTCAATTATATACTCACGACTGCTACCTCATGTAATTTTTATATGTGTCCAAGGTTCGAATATTAGTTGTTTTGCTATAGGTCCCCTGTTCCCACTCTCATCGTTTATATGTTCCCATACCAAAACATTAGGTCTCTTAACGCCGAAAGCAGAGTAAACTGAAGGATAATCGACTGATCAATGGCGAAACGGAAGTAAAATGTTTTTAAAATTAATTATATACCGAAAAATTAGATTGATCGCAAACAACTGAATAATGTGTCTTCCACGTTTATTCACCACAATTCGCAAACAGAAAAAGCATAATTTCGACTGATTAAAGCCCGTTCAATAACATGGGTACCGTTTTAAAAATCTAACTTTTGACTTTCAAGGAATAGGTAACAGTCTTAGTCCAACCTACGACATATTCCGTAAATCTTTTCGCGGCAGATTTTGAGTTTTTTATCCAAAATCACAAGATATTTTAACTGAAATTTAGAAATCGTTAAAACAGACCAAAATAAAATCAACGTGGTCAAACGTCACCATAGGCTATGTTGAGATGGATGGTATAAAACCGGCATAGTCGATTTACCGTGTACATCCCCGAGCGTTTTTTGATGTGGCGTCTGGTTCCGGGGTTAGGGGTCAAAATGCGGGTTTTTGTTCCATTTTACTCCATTTTAGTACACTACACGGAAGCAAGGTTATTTTAATCTTAACTTTCGAATTTTTTTCTTTGGGTGGTTTTATTTCATAGTAAAATGATAAATGCCGATGCCTCTTTTTTTGGTTTTCGATTAAGGCTCCGGTTCTGTATTTATGGGGTTTGAGGTAGGGGGTATGGCGTCGCAATGGTTCCTCGACCCAAAACTCGAAAATTAGTTCTGACATCCTGGGTGGCTGAAAAGTTTGATGTGGGGGGGTGTTCCGGCATGAAAAACTCATTGACGGTGTTGGTTTTTCTCTGCGACCCATGGTTCCATGGGTACGCGGGCAAGGTGCCCCAATGGTTCGGGTCAGACGTCAAAATGAGGGATTTTTTACCGCATCTTAGTACCCTTTACGTAAGCAAGTTTATTTTATCTAAAGTTTCGAATGGTCTCTTATTTGAATTGGTAAATCGATTGTGTTAATTCCGTATATCTATTTCGTATCCTAACTATATATATATATCAGGGAATATATATATATATCAGGGAATAACCGGAACCGAAATTTACCGGAACCGGAACCAGCAACCGGAACCGTCGATTTAAACCGGATCCGGAACCGGAACCTGGTCCTCGAAATTTATATATAGTAAAACAGATGAAGGAAGAAATGAAGGTATAGTGGATTTAAAATGCATTAAAAATAACTTTTACATTAAACTTAATGTATTGCGATGGTATTATTGCCTTTCTGAATCTTTAAAGAGACTGAGGAAGCTAATAATGTTTATTTATCGATCAAATATGTCGGTTTTTGGACATTCAGAGCAAAAAATATGTTCGACTATACACCATTGCGTATACTGCGTGAAATCGAACGTGCCTACAAAGCTTGGAGCGTAGAATACACACTTTCGCTCTGTCTCCAGTCGCCTCCCTTTACTACACATACGTTTGTTGCATGTTCTGCTGTAGGAAACTTACAATTATTGGTTTATATGATTCTAAGAGAAAATAATAGATAGAAGGTAATTTTCTGATCAGTGGTCAGAGACACTGTTTAGGCTAGGGTTGGACAAACAGTGCCCATCAGTTAGATCATAATGATGATAACTTTCTAATAAGAATGCTATAAATGAGACACACTGTGATGCTGCTTGCACAGTTTCAATAAATACAGTTCATTGCCAAGAAAGCAGTTTCTAGCTGCGTTGCAGATAGCGTTAGTTTACTTCAATTTAGACTGATTTACTAAGTTTACAAGCGCACTGAGTGGGTGCTTGAAGCAATTTATGTTAGCCAAGCATACCCTAAGTACTTCTGCGTAAGCCATACTCTGTTACCGAGTTGGACCGGTTTAATTCAAACGTATCTCACAGACTTCTGGATGTGTAAAATAGCTGCTACACGCATCGACCTGGCTTTAATTTAACAAACTCCTGCGGGTTATTATGAAAAATCCCTGCTCAAATTATGTGCCTTACTTACGTTTCACACGGCAAATTGGTTAGTTAATCTTTTCTTTTGCTTGGTTGTATTGGAGCTTGCTCATTGTATAATATATATTACATATGTTTGGATTACAGGATGAAGCAAAAAACGTGGAAAATTTCAAACACAATTTTTAAACCGGAATTCCGGTTCCGGTATGGTTTTTGCACTTTGCCGGAACCGCAACCGGAACACGATTTTCGCCGGAACCGGAATTCCGGTTACTCCCTGATATATATATATATATGATTATCGTACCGTAATTATACTAATTTGTACCCGTTCCGTTGATTATAGCCGTAAAGCCATCTATATACTTAATTCAATTGAGATTTCATGATCACATGTTAGAGAAAAATTAGCGATTTTACGCAAACAAATCGGTACTTTTGTAGGTAGGAATGTTCGGGTTTGGCGAGCTTCTTGCCATACCCGACCCGCAAATGACTAAGACGGTACGACTCCCCGTACGTTCCAATATGTATTGGATAAGCCCCAACCCATGCGCTAGTAGGACTACAAGATTTAGTCGATTTTAGTAGGAAAAAGAGTGGCCGTAACGAAAACCCGAAAAAAGATGGCTGTTCGCCCTATAACGAACTGCAAATAAACAATATTGCTGAAAAAGATATGTACGAAAAACGAAATATCAAAATTCCCAGTGTTCAACTGTTTAAATGTTTGGCATAGGGCCCCCTGGCATTTTTCGGTTGACCCTGCTTCAAAACAGGTGCCCCCGGTTCATGCCCCCTGGCAAAATTTTGGGTTTCCCCCGGTTCACCACATCTGAGAAAATTTTTTACTTACCAGTCGGTCCATAGTACAAAAAAATTGATCAAAATTTGTACTAAAATTCCTTTGTGAAGCCAAAAATTTAATCAACTTTGTCAAAATTTTCTTCAAAATCGCTTTTTCTCTCAATCAAAAGCATTTTGGCAGTGTTTCTGACACGATTTTTAACTGTTTTTCTCTTGGCAAAATCGGGCTCCCCCGGTTCGGAACCAGGGGGTCTCCTGGTTCATGCACCCCTGGGAAAATTTTCAGCGAATGGAGAGCCCAGTTCAATGTTATCATTGACACTGGACAAAATTATCAAAGTAAAATGAGTTTTAAAATGTCAATTCCGAAAACTCGGACTTGAAAGTTGCGGATCCGGCCCATAACTCCGGAGCCGTTGGGAAATCACAAATTAAGTACTCAACAAGTTTGATAGAGAATTTTACTTTTTTAAAACGAGAGCGGTCCCGTGGATATACGCTCAGGACCCACGGAGTTATTGAGGAATCACTATATACATACAGCCCATAAATCATATTTAATTAAGCAACTTGACGAATAATTAACACAAATATATGTAAACGGCATCGCTGAATTCGCTGAAACCGAGGCTTTTATTTGAGCCCGAAACGGACCCGATGTGCCCACTTTTGGGTACCCTTCCCGAGGAAAATCTCAGAAATCATTACCCGATAAGCGTGTAACCTGTCATTAGATTCCCTTCGTCCCAAACTCGCGGGATCCGCATGAAACACACTAATTATTTGTAAAATTATCGATGCGCTCACTCGAGAGCCCACCTTCCCCATTAGTGGTCCAAAAATGGACCTGTTACATATCAAAATACTCGGACGGACACGCTGAGTCCGAATCAGAGACTCTTTTGGCACTTTGGCCATTGCTGAGGGAATGGGACCGTTTTTATGCCTTCTGCACCACATTTGTTTACATAGTACTGTCTTGCTTAAATAGTCGCTTAGCCCAAATATAACAACGATTTCGCTAGTATTCAGTTCCATCCAATATGAACACAAATATTTTAATTTTAAGTTATAAGCAGTGGTACCGGCTTTATCTAAATTTGATTTTAAGTCCGTACTGGGTGAATGTGTTTATGCTTCACCATATAAGCCGTGGCAGCTTCATCTAGTATACGTATTCGTTAAGTCAATAAATCTTCAATTCATATGCCAATTGTTTAATACTAACTTTATATAAAGTTAATATAAAGTTAGTTGAAGTCTCTTGTCAGCAAAACAAGGCGGCTTCTGTTAGTATTAATGTTATATAAATTTAAAGTTTTAAATTTAAAACTAACACAAACTTTGTGTAATTTATAGGGCTTTATATAAGCCTGGCTTTATGTAAGCCCTGGAAACTTCCAGAACGTTCGAAACAAAGTAAAGGACGCGCTATGAAACTTATAGGAAATTGTCGCTGTTATATCGTTGTATTTAATAGAAGTTTGCTCTAGCTTAATGCTCATTTTATATTAAATGTAGTTTAATATGGGACCAAAATGCCCAAAGATCTACTGATAAGGATGATTGACGTTTACGGATTATTTTAGTTTAAATGTAGGGCATTTTGTCGCAAAAGTGCTGACCAAGCACTTTTCTTAAAGTTTTAACGACCCCATAGCTCATTTTAATTGCTGGAAAATAGGCACTAATTAAGCAGAGCCACTCGATCTCTCGAACGTTCAGAGCAGACTTAGGCAGATCAGAGTACGGTCGGTTTGTAGCCCGGCTCTGCAGCTCTTCGACTCTACTTATGGTTTTACTTCGTCAACTAGTATTTTCTTTTGGCTTTACTGACGATGGTTTTGCAAATGGATGGACGGGCGATGGACGCCGAACGATTGGACTCAAGACTGTCTGGCCTGTCCACAGCCCTCCGAAAAGTGGGGGGGGAACTTCGGGGGGCCCCCATGTTCATTCTCGGGGGAAATTTCAAAGTGGGGAAGGGATAAATTTTGCTTAAAATGCAAAATATTTTCATGCATTTTTACTACTGTGAACGTACTTTCAAGCTAAAAAACAATATTTTAGCATTATAAATAGTGGTAATTAATGTTTAAAAAACAATTTGCAAACAACGAACATAAATTGTCAGACATAAATAATTTTTGGAATTAGTTGAACATGGGGGTTTCGACCGAGTGGGGGGCGGACATAGGGGAAAATCTCACGAACATTGGGGATATGGAAAGTGGGGCCCCCCACTGTGGACAGGCCAGACTGTAAGTGTGGACAGGGAGGCAATGTAGATTAGTCGAGTACTGACGTTAGGTTAGACAGACCCGAAGCTTAAGAGCTAGTTCACAGGACTGACTAACGCTGTGACGAGCGATAGTGTATAGCATTAAGCCTCCCCTGTCCATACTTTTGTTTACATGATAGCATTACTCGTCCTAGCTAGTCCCGCAGATCCATGACCGTGGTTAGCCACTTTAGCAATTTAGTTGGAAAGCCGGAGTTGTACTGCACCTCCCTCAGTCAATGAGTTAAGGCAGATATCAACGCGACACTCGCGTATAGACTCGTTTTTACATGATTTCCTGAGTCGAGATAGGATCTGAAACATAGTCCTTGAGCTGACCGAGGTTAAATAAATTTTGACTTGTATCTCAAACGGAACCGCGTATCATCCTTGGCCTTGCTTTCTGATTTCAATTTTAAATATGCGATACTGTTTTGCAAGAATGCGCTTATTGAGAAAATTTAGTTATAAAGGCCTGCTCGGAATAACTACTAAGAGTTACTCGTGATCGATAAAATCTACCCGGCGCAGTGTTCCTTACAGGAATTCCTCTGAGATGTTAATAGGATGTTAATCGCAACCAACGTTTTGAAACAGAGCGTAAGATATAATCGACCCGTAACCGAATTTGCTAATCTAATATCCAGAGAACGAGACAGCTCACTCTGAGTGAAATTTAACCTATCTCAAGAATTATTCCAGGAACTTAACTAAAATTTTACCCAAATCTCTATAAGGATCCTAGCCATTGATTTATTTCATAAAACTTGTTAATTCGCGTCGGAACTATAAACCCGACAACTCTGAAGAGGTCGTCACCCCCACATTAAGCATGAATTTTGAATATTTTCAGATTCCTTCCAGGAATTTTGGTGAAACTTTGGCCGTTTATTCGTAGGAATGTCTGCTACTGAATACCAACCTTAAAATGAGACTATATCGAGTCGGAATCACAAACCCGACGACCCGACAGGGGTCCGCCCTTATATGAAATTTCAATTGTTTATAACTCGAAATTCCTTCTAGGAATTTTGCTAATTTTTATCGTACAAATGGAAACCCGTTAGGCCTTCCATTTGCGCTGTTAAGCCCGGCAAAGCCGTGGCCTGTTCAAAGATTAGGAAAGATTGGACCCGAGCAGCAGACCATCCGCTCAGGGTCTACATAAATTCCATAGATCCCCTTTCCCGTATATGCAGTTTTATAAGTAGGTTTTGGTTTAGCTTTAGTATTTCGCATCTTTGGCACTATATTTGAAGGATAATTTCTTAAGGATTTTGGACCATGATTAGTTTGTTGTGCCACGAATTACCGAAAATTGTTGTACCCGCAGTTATATCCAATACGTACGTATGCGAGTAGGAAGGAAAAATGTTATACTGTTGTCGCACTCGAACCAGGAGTCGAACCGAGATGACGAACGCACAAACTTCCACCATGTTAATGGATATTCTTGTATATTTTGTACCCGTATCGATTGTTTAACCGTAGCTTTGATGATTCGCTATAACTTGCTGCATTTTAACCCATTAGTCATCTGTACCGTACCGACTCGCATATCATGTACTATAGCCGTTCATTAGGATGAGCAAAATCAAACCCAGCAATCTCATTGCGTACGCTTTGACCCGCATATTCGAATTGACCTGTTTCGTTTTGCCGCCTTTAGCTTACCTGAACCTATTGTCTAATCGGAGTACCCTCGTATTAGTAGCCATAGTACCGAGCGTGTAACTAGCCGAAAGGCGCCTCTCGAAAACTAACTTATTATCGCCTCGTACTACTTATATGTTTTTCCCTCCCGATTTTCGAGTAAGGTAAGCACAGCTGTCATTAGGATGGCTTAGTAGTGCGCGCCGTGATTCGAGCCAGCTATGATGTGAGAGTTCCAAGAAAAAGTCGATGACTCCGCATCCCACCCCCATGCGTTGCCCTGTCCATTTTCGCGATAGCTTACCGTGCCATTGACGTTGTATCTATTGTATTATCCCTTACAATGTACTCATGTCCATTTATATACGATTTTGACTTATCAATAAATACTAAAACTAAAACTCAAGGTGTCCCTATGTTTCATTGACTCTGGTAGCGATATATACTCGAAGGGGTTTGAAATCCGTCACCCCTATCGACGACCCACGTTGAAGTTTGACACACGCATCGAAGAAGCAAACCTTAGCGTGACTCGCCGATTCCAATTTAATTGCATTATTGTGTGAGTACGACTCGTGCGACTTAAGGAAAGGAGATTCATTACCCGAAAGCAAGCTTTCGCTGAACGACCAAAATAAGGAACCATTTACACGATCCGATGTTAAACGTCTAGGAATTTATCGGACCCTAGTGGGGGCCACTGGCTAAATAAATGAAGCGTTCAGGTAAAGTAGGAAAATTATCCAACCCGAACATTTGATACACTTCCAGGTGGAACGATGATAGGGAATAGTGGTATGGACTTTTTGTACTAAGAGCAGGTGATGGAGCCAACCTCCCTAGGGACCTCAAAGGTAGTGCCGATTAGGCTACGTGCGCAACCCGTCTGGCAGGATCAGAACACTTCCTGTGAAGCGCTCCTGCGGCTTGCTAAGCTCCGTAGTGTCTTCGGATTGACCCGGAAAAAGAAAAATGAGAACCTATTAGGTCCGCCCTCTAGGTTACGATAGCCGGGCTCGTATGGGCATTACGTTTTGGAAGTGCGTAATGCAGCAGCATCACGTCGATATTCAATAGTAAAATGATAAATGCTGAAGCCTATTTTTTTGTTTTTCGAATAAGGCTCCGGTTCGGAAGTTATGACGTTTGAGGTATGACATCCTTGTGGTTCGTCGGCCAAAAATTCGAAAATTTGTTCTGACTTCTTGGGCGGCTAATAAGTTTTACTTGGGAGGTTTTCGGGCATGGCAAACTCATTGGTGGTGTTGATTATGCTCTGCGATCCATGGTTCTATAGGTATGGGCTCTATGGGGCCGCCATGACTCATGGACTCAAAATTCGTAATTTTACTGTTACGTCCTGTCACGTTGCTGAAAGCTTGCACTTGGGGGTTTTGGGGTATGGAAACGTATTTCCGGTGTTAGTATTGGTCTCACATGTACGGTATTGTGTGATATCCACGTATAGTCTATCGACGTATGCTGTCGAGAGCACACTGACTGTGTACGCAAAAGGCATAGGTGTGCCTATGCTTCACTACGTTCTGCAATCTCGATAGAAACTCATGGCAAACTCATTGGTGGTGTTGATTTTGCTCTGCGATCCATGGTTCTATAGGCATGGGCTCTATGGCGCCGCCATAACTCATCGACTCAGAATTCGTAATTTTACTGCTACGTCCTGTCACGTTGCTGAAAGCTTGCACTTGGGGATTTTGGGGTATGGAAACTTATTTCCGGTGTTAGTTTTGGTCTCACTTGTACGGTATTTTGTGATATCCACATATAGTCTATCGACGTATGCTGACTGTGTACGCAAAAGGCATAGGTGTGCCTATGCTTCACTACGTTCTAATCTCGATAGAGTTACTAGTTAGTAATTAACTACTTTGTTACATCTGTTAGCCTATTTTTAGCATTTTCAAACAAAATTGCTTATTTTCAATGAATAATTAGTGTCAAGCTATTATTTTGGTATGTACACTACATCTCTAGCTTATGATTACGAATCTGGTGTTTATTACTATTCGAGTTTGTTCAAACATGCTAATTAGTTGATTCACAAATTTTTTGAAAAATTTCAAAGTGCTGAGAAATTAAAAAAAATGCGCACGGTAGTTTTCGATGTCGCTGATCACGAATATGACACTGTGAAGTTCTAAAGCTAGCGGTATATGCTGATCAGTTAATTAATTAGCTAATTAGTTAATTTTATGCAAATTTTAAAATCACCCCAAAATTGATGATTTTTTGCGCTCGGGCGCTTTTGATGTCGCTGATCACACGTGACCTTTGAAGCTGATAAATTTTATCATATATACTATTTAGATATGGTGATTTATCGTGTAAGCTTTTTGTATAGTGGCTTTGACATCAATTGTTTAAAACATATATGTTATAAACTGATTAAATATTTAGTTGAAGTACATGTATATATAAATAAGGTATAAATTCCTTTGCCTATTGCTCCGCTCACTTTTTGTAATTTATTACCTTTACTAATATTTTTCTTATACTGTTCATTGTACAATCTGGAGTAAAATGAAGTGCGGCCTACAGAAATACGCATTTTCAGTAGATAAATAATAAATATGTATAAAATAACAATATATACGTTGTAAAAGTATGAAAATGCTATTATAAGACGCTCAGAGCTGACTTTGGGACATGGCTTTCTTCCAGCTAGCTTCGGGAAAAATTACTCCTGGTATTTCCGTGTCTCACCAAGATATTTTGCAAATGTCTACCGATACAACGTGTCCAGAAATCTATTTCGACTTCGTGGACAATATCTTGAAACGAAATCATATCCGGATAATCTGGAAATTTTCTCCATCACTACTCAAAAGACCGAATTTTAACTCTATTTTTCTAAATATTTGTTTAGATTAATTCTTGTTTAGAGCTCTTAAAATTATTTTGCCGGTCAAATTGGTATTTAAGCAACAGATGGGAGGCGACAGAAGATCGTATATAAAGTTTCGTTGGTTTCATTATGAGTCTGGTTTCACAGTCTTCCAGCGGCCCTCTTTAAATCCAGAACAGTGAATATTATATATTACATGTGTAACAGATCCATGCTGGATCGTTACGAGATAGATTAATCCCGTCCACAGTCCAATGGCCAACATTTCGGAATTTGGCAACAGATATTTCCCAAAATTGAACCCAGCCGCTATGGCTGCAGGAGCGCGTAGTCTTCTACCCGCCCTCGCATATACATATGTAATTGGAACAGATTTGATAATCACTATATACAGCGCAAATCAGGAATTACTAGGCCCAATAGTCTCGCAACATTATTTCTGCCGGCACCGCCGATGCCTTCGTGATCAGAATGGGTATCTTTACTATTTCAGGAATGGATAATTGTTGTATTATCATCACTGATGTTTGTCGTATCATGCACCGTTGGTATTGCCATAAAGGCATTCTTTGGCATGTTTGATTTGAATACTAGTGTTGATTATGGCCATAAAGGCATGTATACGTATGTAATTTCGTTGTAATTTTATGACATTTCTATGATTATCATCATACTTTGTTGTGCCCTTGATATTTATAATTGCTGATGTGTAGAAGTTCGTGAGTAACTCAATCTTGATTATGTCGAATTTTTAGAGGAAAGTTACTGATTTTGCGCGCGTAGATTAATATTTTTATAGGTGAGAACGTTAGGGTTTGGCGAGCTCTTGCCATACCCGCCCCGCGAATAAATAGGACGGTACGACTCCCCGAATACCCCGATATGTATAGGAAAAGCACTACCCCGCATGGTAGGATGGCGAAACTTGCCCTGAATTGTGGTAGAAAAGAGTGGCCGTGACGTAAACCCGTCACTGACCGTCCTCACAAGTGAGGACCACAAAAATATTGGCTGTCGCCCTATAGCGAACAGAAAATAAGTAAAATTGTCGAAAAATATAACTACGAAAAATAAAATATCAAAATTCATACTGTTCAGTTGTTATTGTGGACACTGGAAATTTTATCAAAGTAAAATGAGTTTTAAAATGTTAATTTCGACAACTCATAATTGATAGGTGTGGCTCCGGATCATAACTCCGGAACCGTTAAGAAATTGCAAATTAAGAGCTGAACATTTTCGATAATTTCACGATCTTTAAAATGAGACCGGTCCCGTGGATATTCGATCAGGATCCGCGGATTTATTAGGAAATAACCATGCACGTATAGCAGATAAAGCACATTTAGTTAAATAACTTAACGAATAATCAAGACAAATATATATAAACGGTATCGTTAGATTCCCTGAAACAGAGGCTATTATTTGAGCCCGGAACGGACTAGTAGTGCTCACTTTTTGGTACCTTTTCACATGAAAATAGCAGAAATTATGCCCCGATCGGCGTGCAACCCGTCATTGGATTCCCCTCGTCAAATCCGACACAAATACACACCACTCACTCCACGAAACGGCAACCCGAACCCGCGGGAGCTGCATAAAACACTTTAATTCTTTATGAAATTTATGATGGGCTCGCCTGAGAGCCCACCTTCCCTTATTGTCGTTCAAAAAATGGACCTGTTACATATTAAACAGGGAATAACCGGAACCGAAATTTACCGGAACCGGAACCAGTAACCGGAACCGTCCATTTAAACCGGATCCGGAACCGGAACCTGGTCTTCGAAATTTATATATAGTAAAACAGATGATGGAAGAAATGAAGGTATAGTGGATTTAAAATGCATTAAAAATAACTTTTACATTAAACTTAATGTATTGCGATGGTATTATTGCCTTTCTGAAACTTTAAAGAGACTGAGGAAGCTAATAATGTTTATTTATCGATCAAATATGTCGGTTTTTGGACATTCAGAGCAAAAAAATGCCTTCCACTATGCACCACTGCGTATACTGCGTCAAATCGAATGTGCTTACAAAGCTTGGAGCGTAGAATACACACTTTCGATCTGTCTCCAGTCGCCTCCCTTTACTACACATACGTTTGTTGCATGTTCTTCTGTAGCAAACGTAAAATTATTGGTTTATATGATTCTAAGATAAAATAATAGATAGAAGGTAATTTTCTGATCAGTGTTCAGAGACACTGTTTAGGCTAGCGTTGGACAAACAGTGCCCGTCAGTTAGATGATAATGATGATAACTTTCTAATCAAAATGCTATAGATGAGACACACAGGTGATGCTGCTCGCACAGTTTCAATAAATACAGTTCATTGCCAAGGAAGCAGTTTCTGCTTGCGTTGCAGATAACGTTACTTCAGTTTCACCTGATTTACAAAGTTTAAAGCGCACCGGCTGGTGCTTAACGCAATTTATGTTAGCCAAGCATAGGCTAAGTACTTCTGCGTAAGCCACACTCTGTTACCGAGTTGGACCGGTTTAATTCAAATGTATCCCACAGACTTCTGGATGTGTAAAATAGCTGCTACAAGCATCGACCTTGCTTTGATTTAACAAACTCCTGCAGGTAATTATGAAAAATTCCTGCTAAAATTATGTGCCCTACTTACGTTTCACACGGCAAATTGGTTAGTTAATCTTTTCTTTGGCTCGGTTGCAGGGTTTTTTTGCGCAAATCACTGCGCAAATGCGCACTTTTTTAGGTTTAGCGCAGTTCGCCTGAAATTTGCGCATAAATTTGCGCAGTAAAATTTTTGAGGAAAAATCCAAAATAACGGGCCAAAAATAAAATATTGAGAAATATCGACGCCGAAAAATCATTTTGTTCACAAAAGTTTTTTTATTAACAAAAACAAAAACAAAACACAAATTAAAACTAGATCATGTGACAGTAAAGCTCAATGGTAATTTGCATTTTGCACACGGAAGTTGGTACAGTTGTGGTGACATTTTGTGATAACACCAAGACTTTGAAAGCATAGTTTAAGCGAAGTAACTTTCAAAATTAGACAGAATAAGTTGGATTTAGCTATACAAGTCAAATGTACCTGGGTCAGTGCTTATGGGGTCATGTTTTTCTTCATGGATAGCTTTTTTTTTCAATAGATGAACTGTAAATTTGCTAGTTCATAAATGATGTCAAATGATCCACAACTACCATATCCAGAAATCATTAAAAATAAAAACATTGTCACGCTAAAAAAACAACGAACGCGAATTCATATTGAACAAACACAAAAACATACGTTGTATCAAAAGAAGTGTACATGTCCACTGCATAGTGCATACCATATATTAAACAAGTGAAAGTAAAAACACAGTTTTTGGGTGAAAAATGATCGTACTGAAGGCAAAAAAGTGTAAAAAAATCCTAATAATATTGCGCAATCTCTGAAAATTTAGCGCAGTCCGGCTGAAATTTGCGCAGCCAAATGCGCACTCTGTAAAATGAAAAAAACCCTGCTCGGTTGTATTGGAGTTTGATCATTGTATAATATATATTACATATGTTTGGATCACAGATGAAGCAAAAATGTGAAAAATTTCAAACAAAATTTTTAAACCGGAATTCCGGTTCCGGTATGGTTTTTGCCCTTTGCCGGAACCGCAACCGGAACACGATTTTCGCCGGAACCGGAACCGGAACCGGAATTCCGGTTACTCCCTGATATTAAAATACTCGGACGGGCACACTGAGTCCGAATCGGAGACCCGTTTTGCGCTTTGGCCATCACTGAGGGAATCGGACCCTCTTTCGCGTACTTTTACCCTCATTTGTTTACCTAAGCCGCGTCTTTTTCTTCTAACCCTGATCCCAAATATATAAGTATAGATGCCTATATGTGAGTTTATACGAAACAAATATATACTTTCAATATTAAGCTTACAAAGTAAAAAAGTAATCTAATATTAAATTTATATCGAAATTAGCTCTAAGTTTGCAGTACTGGATGTATCGATAACTTGCCATCAATGCCGTAGTAGTCCATCTTCTTGCAGTTAATAAATAAACAGTGCTGAATTCAAAGCCTTGCAAAGTTCATATTAACTATATATAAGTTTTATATAAAGTTTGGTGTTCTGAAACTTCTTATCAGTAGGGTCGAGCAGCATCTTGGTATGCCTTGTAAGCAGTCAAGCGTGATCTTATCAAGCTGAACCACTTTTATATTAGTTTGTAAATTTAAAGTTAGATGTAGATTAAAACCTGTCCGAGAACATCGTGTATAATTTCTTTTTAAGTAAATATCGTTTAATATAAATTTGGCATAAGTTATGTATAACAGAAAATTAAAAATTCCAAATTATAAACTAATGTAATTTGTATGCGAAGTATGGGATCTTTATACCTGTAAGTAACGGAAGATTCCAGCAACTCTGAAATCAAGTAAAGGACGCGCTATGGATTCCACGGAGAATCCATATTGTTATATTTATAAATCAAACACCAAGTTTCTAGAAGGTTTCATATAAATTAATAGGACCTTTATATTAAATTGTAATAAATCATTTTAATTATATAGAAATTTTGTATATAACCGGTCCAAATTTAGAACCGATAAAAAAAGTTTGCATTTGAGCTCAGAGACTGGGTTCAAATTGTCCCAAAAGTGCTGACCAAGCACTTTTAGCTAAATTTTAATGGGTTCATAAATCAGCTTAATTGCTAAAATGGAGCTATTTAAGCCGTATCGCACAAGCCCTCGAGCGTTCAGTCTGACTTCGGCAGCGCAGAGTACGGTCGGTTTGTAGACCGGCTCTGTAGCTCTACGATCTCTGTTATAATTTTACTCGGTTTGTCATCAGTTCTGTTTGGCTTTTCTGTTTGTGGTTTTGGGAATGGATGGACGTCGAACGATTGGATTCGAGGCTGTAAGTGTAGACAGGGACGCGGTCTAGAGTAATCGAGTATCATTGACGATAGGTTAGAGAGACCCGAAGTTTGATAGCTAGCCCGTAGGATTGAATACCATTTCCATGAGCACAACCGTATAACATTTAGCCTCCCCTGTCCATACTTTTGTTTACATGATAGCCTTGCTCGTCCTGGCTTGTCCCGCAGATCCATGGCTGTAGTTTGCCACTCACACGTTTCAGTTAGAAAGTTGAAGGCGCACTGAACCTCCCTCGGTCAATGAGTTAAGGCATAAACAGACGCGACACTCGCGTGTAAACTTGTTTTGCATGAGTTCCCTGAGTCGAGTTAGTAATGGAAATACATCCATTGAGCCGACCGAGGTTAAATAAAAAACTTTTCTTGTTGGACATTTGAAATGAAGCTCCGTTTCATCCTTGACCGCGTTTTATTATTGAGTCTTGATAGGCTGTTAGTTAAAATTTATAATTGTAATATGAAGTTTATTACAATTAACTTCATATCCGTCTTAGTTTTTGGTGTTTTACCGCGATCATTCTTACTATAACCTACTGGTAAAATACTTCTAGATTCAATCAAGATGCTTTGACAATTCAATGAAGTAATTTCAATTAAGTATAATAGGATTGTAATTTGTTCATATGAACTGTACATTTGTTAGACTGCAAACAACGTATTTTGTAGTTCACATTTCCAAAACGGTGCTAGACTATATGTGGTCCTTCGTAGCGTGCGCCGAATTTTGGACGATAGGGTTCAACTTTTAGTAGTATCAAATCACCTACAACGCGCGTGTCTATCATACTGTTTCTTTTGCTGGCGCTGAGAGTTTTCGATTCGCGTTCGAGCGATAAACTGTGTATCGCGAAGCTGTTTGCCTACTTTAGTAACAAAATCATTGTAGTTATTGTATTGTCGCGTTATTGTTTGCAACACGCGATCAGAGGGCATGTTTGGTACTCGACCAAACATTAATTTAAATGGTGTGAAGCCTATGAGCAGGCTAATAGGACATATGGTAAATATAAATCCCATTTTTTGGATTTTCCTGAACATAGCATGATAGCATATTAATAAACGTTGGGTTAAATCGTTCTACCAAACCGTGTATTTGGGGGTTTTATACAGTTGTTTGTATTTTTTTACAGTTTAAAAGTTTGCGAGTTTGTTTAATGATTGCGGAAGTAAAATTAGGGCCTTGGTCAGAAAGCAATGTTTTAGGACATGAAAATCTGGTTACTATTTCTTCTACTAATTTTTGAGCGATAGTTTCTGATAAAATGTTCGATATTGGGAATACATCTGGCCATTTCGTAAAATAGTCCATAAAAACCAGCAAGTAACAGTTTTTCCAATGGGTGAAGTTAAGGGGACCAACCATATCTACACTAAGTTGTTCCATGGGATAGGATTTAATGGATATATTCACCAAGGGAGCTTTGGCAATATTAGATACTTTAACCTTTTGACACGTTATGTAGGTACGACACCATCGTTCTACATCACGTTTCACGTGTGGCCAGTAGTATTGTTCCTCAATTTTTGCTAATGTCCATTTGTTGCCTATATGGCCACTGATAGGCAGGTTATGATTTTCTTTCGATATTTCATACTGCATAGATTCAGGTACTACCAGACGTAAATTGTGTTTTTTACGTGAGTGATGGCATATATTGTCATTTTGGATTTTATAGGATGTCATTTTGAATTTTAAAACCATGAATTAACACACCACGGGGTAACTTTATATTTTGTTTCGTATTTTGAATTTTTCGGTTATCGCTTTACACAATGTGTCCTTTTGTAAAGCTGAAATGGGATTTCGTGTATCAGTTAATACTGCAGCGTTTGTTTGTATTTTAAGTTCATAGTTTTGAGAGATTCGCGATAAACAATCTGCATTTTTGTGATCAGAGCCTGGCCTGTGGTTTTTTATAAAATCGTATGCCTGAAGGGCTAACGATAATCTTAATAAGCGTGGCGATGTATCCTTCATTGACATTAACCAACGTAATGGATTATGGTCAGTTGCACAGTAAATGTGCGGCCATGCAGATAAGGTCTAAAGTTCTGAATACCCCATTTAATGCTAAAGCGTCTTTTTCTAAGGAGGCATAATTTTGCTGAGAAGCTGATAGCTGCCGGTTAGCGTAGACAACCACATGCTTTATATTATTATTGTTCTGGCTTAAAATTGCGCGTATGGCATGTTTGCTGTATCAGTTTGAAGGAGAAAAATCAGGTATTTTCAATATAGGATCACTAGCAAGTAATTCCTTTAGAGTATTGTATGATAATTGACATTGTTTTGTCCATAAAAATGATAATTTTTGCGTGTTAAACAGTTTAGAGGATAAGCTAACTGTGCGGAATTTTTAATAAACTTACGATAGTATGAAGGTAAACCTGAGAATTGCTTAACTTACGTTACGTCAATAGGTATAGGAAATTTTTTAACTTTATCAGTTTTTGAAGGGTCTAACATAACACCATGTTGAGTTATAATATGACCCAAGTATAAAATTTCCTGTTTTAAGAAACAGCATTTTGAAGCATTTAATTTTAGGTTTGCAGATTTTAATCGCTCAAATACAAGGCGTAAATTTAGCTGGTGTTCCTGAAATGTTTTTCCAAATACAATGTCGTCTAAGTATACTAAATATTTTCTAGTGCAACAGACCCTACCTGTAAGTAACGCAAAGTTCCAGCAACTCTGAAATCAAGTAAAGGACGCGCTATGGATTCCACGGAGAATCCATATTGTTATATTTATAAGTCAAACACCAACTTTCTCGAAGGTTTCATATAAATTAATAGGCGTTTTATATTAAATTGAAATAAATCATTTTAATTATATAGAAATTTTGTATAAAATTGGTCTAAATTTAGAACCGATAAGAAAGTTTGCATTTGAGCTCAGAAATTGGGGTGAAATCGTCCCAAAAGTGCTGACCAAGCACTTTTAGCGAAATTTGAATGGACCCCATAAATCAGCTTAATTGCTGAAAATGAAACTATTTAAGCGGTATCACACAAGCTCTCGAGCGTTCAGTCTGACTTCGGCAGCGCAGAGTACGGTCGGTTTGTAGACCGGCTCTGTAGATCTGCGATCTCTGTTATAATTTTACTCGGTTTGTCATCACTTCTGTTTGGCTTTTCTGTTTGTGGTTTTGCGAATGGATGGACGAGCGATGGACGTGGAACGATTGAATTCGAGGCTGTAAGTGTGGACAGGGAGGCGGTGTAGAGTAATCGAGTATCACTGAAAATAGGTTAGAGACCCGAAGCTTGATAGTTAGCACGTCGGATTGAATACCGTTTCGATGAGCACCATCGTATAACATTTAGCCTCCCCTGTCCATACATTTGTTTACATGGTAGCCTTGCCCGTCCAACTTATCCCGCAGATCCATGGCTGTAGTTGGCCACTCACACGAAACAGTTAGAAAGTCGAAGTCGCAATGAACCTCCCTGGATTAATGAGTTAAGGCATAAACCGACGCGACACTCGCGTATTAAAAAGACAAAGTAGACACTCAATGGATAAATATATTAATCATTTTCATTGATATATCGATAATAACAAAATTCAAATTATTTACTATTAAATCAGCTTCAACTCAATCCAAATCGAAACAATATCCACATAACAATTCACCAAAACGAACTTAATACAATCTCAAATTTAGCCAAAAAACATCCTCCCCTCCTTCCTCCTCTCTCCCCAACACCGCATATACTACAAAACTTCGTTCTGCTATATGCTAATGAGCTTGTAGAAATGCAGAACATTCACGCTTTGTTACGATGTAACAAATTTGCCAGACACCTTCATTAAATAGAAGTTACAACACAAATGCACAATGTCAATATCTGGCAAATATCTCATATTTGTTGTTTATAACACGAGTCACTGTTTCTGACATCGTTACTTCGTAATAAATAACTAACTAGCGCTTGGTAGTCTTGTAGAACACATACCGATACCTTCTCACTTTGTTACTGTGTAACAAATTAATGATAAATCCAATTTAACCGACATATATGTCATTTTCAGCCTCACTTAGTTGCCATGTTGTATCTGAACGAACATAAACCAAGTTATCAACGGTTAAAGCGCCTGCTTACACCTTACTTTGTTACTGTGTAACAAATTAATGATAAATCCAATTTAACCGACATATATGTCATTTTCAGCCTCACTTAGTTGCCATGTTGTATCTGAACGAACAAAAACCAAGTTATCAACGGTTAAAGCGCCTGCTTACACCTTACTTTGTTACTGTGTAACAAATTACAACTAAACCTGTCGTTTTTGATGCGACGAAACTATATTACTGAACCATGGCATTATTGAGCCTCATGTCAGGTTTTACCGTGAAGAAAGCATAATTGATCGAATAGATCAAGTGACGCTGATTAAAAGTTAAATTCTTGATAAAGCATTAGACAAACTAGATGCAACAAAGTTGACTACATTACTCGTTTTGTGACTGAGCTCACAAACAAAGGTAACTAACCCTTAGAAGCCATTTTAAATGTATTGAAAAGTTGCTCTGTTGGATATATCACCGAACAAAGAAAACAAAAGGTCTCCAGGCCTGCGGCACAATAAAAAGACAAAGTAGACGCTCAATGGATAAATATATTAATCATTTTCATTAATATATCGATAATAGCAAAATTCAAATTATTTACTATTAAATCAGCTTCAACCCAATCCAAATCTAAACGATATCCACATAACAATTCACCAAAACGAACTAACAGCACAATCTCAAATTTAGCCAAAAAACATCCGGCCCGTCCTTCCTCCTCTCTCTCCAACACCGCAACATACAATAAAACTTCCTTCTGCTATATGCTAATGAGCTAACTATTCGCGATAGGCGTGACACGTATTATAGACTTGTTTTACATGAATTCCCGAGTCGAGTTAAAAATGGAAATATAGCGCTTGAGCCGACCGAGGTTAGATAAAAAACTTTTCTTGATGGACATTTGAAATGAAGCTTCGTATCTTCCTTCGCCGCGTTTTACTATTGAGTCTTGATACGCTATTTTACTCATGATTTTACTCAAAAAAATGAATCGAATGAGCACCAAACTGCCCATATGCACTTATTGTTGAAAAACTGCAACCCGAGTGTTTGTTCCTGGACAAAATTACTCTCCAGGAATTTTGCCGAAATTTATTATGATGCTAGTAGTGGGCTAAGCTTACATATTGAGTCAAGAATTTTAATCGAACCGCAATTGAATTCACTAATCTGTCTTGCGACAGCTCACGCTGGGTGAAGTTTTAACATATCTCAAGAATTACCCCAGGAACTCGGCTGAAATTTTACTCGGAATATTCGAAATACGAGCTGATGGGAAACACAGACCCGACGAATTGAATTATGTTTCATATTGTTCTTCCCATTTTCGAGTAAGGTAAGCGCAGCTGTGATTAGGAAGGCTTAGTAGTTCACACCGTGATTTGAACCAGCTGTGAGTGTCTCCTGACAAAGGCGATGACTCCGACACGCCCACCTGTTACTCCTTCAATTTTCCCAAATATCGTACCATTCCATTGACATTGTATCCTATCCTATATGTATTATCCCGTACAATATACTTATGTCCGTATACGATTTTGGCTTATCAATAAATACTAAATTAGAGCCCATGGTGTTCTTGTGTTTTATTGACCAATGGTAGCGATATTTGTACTGAAGGGGTTTGAAATCCGTCACCCCTATCGACGATCCACGTTCAGGTTTGACACACGCACGGAAGAAGCAAACCTTAGCGTGACTCGCCCATTCCTATTTGTATTATTATTAGTGATTGAGTGAGTACGACTGGTGCGACGTAAGAAAAGAACTTTTTACCTGAAATCAAGCTTTCCTGGGACGTGCAAAATAAGAAACCATGCAATCCGACGTTAAGCGTCAAAGGGATTTGTCGGACCCTAGTGGGAGCTAAATATATTAACCGTTCAGGAAAGTAGCAAATTAATCAATATGAAACCATTTAACACACTTCCCGGTGGAGCGATAATAGCGAATACTGGTATGGACTCTTTGGCCTGAGAGCAGGTGACGGAGCCAACCTCCCCAGGACCTTAAAGGTAATACCGCTTAGACTATGTGCGGAACCCGTCCGGCAGGATCAGAACACGTCCTGTGAAGCACTCCTGAGGTTTGCTAAGCTCCGTAGTCTCCTGGGACCGACATGAATCCGAAATTTGGGACCCATTAGGTCCGCCCTTGAGGTTACGATAGCCGGGGTCGTATGGGCATTACGTTTTGGAAGTGCGTAATGCGGTAGCGTCACGTTTGTTACACATGCCTCTCCGTGAGACACAAGAAGCGTCGCTGCTTTGCAGGAACTGGATATTCAAGGCGACGAGTCTTGGGTTACGGTTGTCAGTAAGATACATGAGTTGTTTTGTATGGAATACTCGTAGCGATATGTTGATGCATAATATTCCCATGTTAATGTTCTTACTGATATGAGCTGCGAGACGTGTTGGACTAGGGGTATTCCAGATAAAGCAGATTGGATTTATAAGTATGTGGAGTTTTATTCCCATTGATTGCTGCTGTACAGATGGATTATGCAGGAATTACATAACTTCAGTTTTTATTGAAGCGTTTAAACTGTGTACATTATTTAAGAGTTTAATCTAATCGTTTTAAGCTGAAGTTTTCGCAAATGTTGTGAATGGAACAGTTGGGACAGTCTTGGCATACATACAAAATACTTGACATTCACATTCTTTTAGCAGCATTTCCTAAACAGTGATGAACTAAACAAATTAGTGTCTACCTAAGAAGCTTAACTTGTGCATTAGACTGAAGTTTTCTTAATACTGATATGTGATGAATCCTATGAACTCTCGCCTTTTCAAGCCAAGATCTCATTGTTTCAGGGTGTATTCTGTGGGTTCTCCGCTAAGTTGGAATGAAGAAAAATGTTAAATTTTGACGCGTAATGCGGCAGGCAAGTTCTAATCTTGCCAATGTGGGTTCGTGTAATGGGAATGCTCTTATCTACACATTGACAACTTCTATCTCTTATTTTTAGATGTATCAATGTATCGACGATTGGAAAACGAGTTCAGATAACTTTTAAAAATCATCAGAATTTTTATGTTACTCAGCGGTGCTTCAATATCTCTCCTTGAGGTTGCGTCTCGAAATTTAAAAGTTACACTGCTTCCAATATTATATATTAAAGTGTTATTATTTAGCATTTAAGGAATGCGCGGGACATCCATTATTCATGTTGTACTACTCAATCAAACAGCAAGTTGAGAAAGGCCCTCAAGATGCTGTAACACACGAAGCTCGTTACTCACTGTCTGAACAAAAACTCATTCGACAACGCTTAGAATTTACGCCGTTGGTACGTTCTTAGTTTAACGTGGCAACAATATTTTCATAATAGTAATTTTTAGCTGAAGGTACCGAGGAGTTTAACTTTAAACGCATGTATGGGCAAACGTGTCTAAACGCATACCCGAGGAAACTCGTTTAAACGCATACCCGAACAAACTCGTTTAAACGAAGACGCACAAAAGAGTTCAAACGCATTTGCATGCGTGCGCGTGCGTTTTTTGTGTAGTTAATTCTGTCCGTGGCTGGAACCAATATTCCGATTTAAATCATGTTCCGGTTGTTGTGCAGCCAAAAAGCAAAACCATACCACCACCGCAATCGTTTAATTCTCTTGTTTAAATTGTTATGTTACTCCAATTGGTAGTGCAGATATAAATTCTAATATGCACAGTGATCACTTTCTGTATAAAAATCAGACAAAAATAAAACTTTATCAGAGCAATAATGAGAAACACTTTCCGTGATATTTTTCCATCTTAATCTGTAGATGCTGTTCGTCTTAACTTTACGTTAACAAAATACCGTTAGGGTAATACTTATGGCAATACTGTTTGACCTAGTCGTAGACTTAGGTGTATATTCAAATTGAACCTTTGTGAACCTGTTATACATAGCACTGGATTCTCATAAAGCTTTTGTCTGCGTCCTCGGTTTCCTTTACATAGACCCGGGTCGGCAAGGAAAATGGGCGAAAATGGAAAAGGGGACAAACAAAAGTGCAAAATCTAAAAAGTTGATTGCAGTGAAGAAACTTCACAGCACATCGTATGATTTGATTAAATTGTGCAAATGAGGTTAAATAATCTATAATATTATGATCAGACCGTGCAGCGGGCACCGTGAAAACAATTTGAACAGGCTAAAAGGTTCGATGTTTTCATTATATTGTATTGTTTAAATTGGATAGCTATGTAGTGTTTCTTATTTATGCGGACATACTTAAGCCAAGCATTGGGGTGGACCCGGGCGTTTTAAAATTCCAAGCTTCAGCAGGGAATACGGCTTGTTGTGGGGGCGCCATCAGTAGTCTCAAGCTTGTAGCAGAGTAATGTATAGTTAAAACGACTTAGGACTTTCGAATTTCTAGATAGCCCACAAACTAGTGATTATTAGTATTTTACATTGCAGATATTATTATGAGTATTTTATATTGCAGCTAGCTTATGATGCCTTAAAAACCTCGCTGTGCGATTGTTTCATAAATCAGAAGGCAAGGCTAAATATCACCAATCGAGTGTACGCTTAATGTGTGGCTTGCTCATTCAATGTTCGTTCATGTTTTACGGACTGTTATTTTAAAATTTCTGTAATCTTAAGATTGTCTATGTCGGCAACATAGATGGCGACTGCGAAGTTCCAGTCCGCGTTATGGACTGCGACACAATTGGGCAAGTGAAGGAAAAGTGTTTGGACGCGATTTACAAAACCACTCCGTTTTCGCAACGACCCTCTGCAGCTGAACTTGATCTAGGTAGTATTGTACGGTTTCCAATTATTGTTAATCGCTGTGGATGTGACAAACAGCGGCTCTAATATATTCTTGTTTTTAGAAAGTGTTTTACAAGTCTGTAGATCATGGTGTATGTTGTGTATGTAGAACTTTAGATTCTTCTAAAACAATGTTGATACGTTTGATTTCTATGATGTCTGATTATTTTCGTGTTTAAAGTTACAGTGTTGCAGGAAACATTATTTCGGTGGTCTTTTCCTCTACAAATCTATGCAACTTACATTTTTTTCTTTTTAGTCACGTGTACCTTTTTTGTGATTTTTTAGATAGGGTAATAATTTTAGATCACCCAATCTTAAAAATCATTGAGATGTTCAGAAAAATGAACTAATATGCATGTTGGAAAATCGCTTACTGTCGCCAATTGAAATTTAGTCCATTTAATTTCAGGCCATGTATTATTAACGGCTCGTCGTGTTAAAATATTTTGAAGCTTTGAAGTTTAGTCTGTACTATCGGCCTTCCTATTATAGTGTTTTCTCATTCTGTCACTTGCTTATCGTTATTACCAGTAGCCAAGTATCATCAGATAATGTAAGTATTAGCTCACGAGGGGTATTGGAGATGGCACACGATTTATGTTCTTGTCAGAGATTGATTTTGTCATATGTTATTTATTAACTTCGAATTATAATATAGTGTTAAACGCAGCGATATAAGATTTGTTGGTTTATTGTAAAGATTCAGTAATAAAAGGAAATGTCTTGCACTACGTATGTTGTTATAAATGTTTGTTTCCCAGGTACGATATTGAAGCACACTAAAACCATGTTCGATGGAGATTATTTACATTTTTCTGGTCCTTTTCTCATTTACGAAGTGGCTTTCCGGATTATCCGATTCATCGTTTTGTTCTAGAACCCTAATACTTATGAAATGAGGGTTCTCCTGTTTTCTATTACATTGCAATCTCACATAGAAAATGATTTACCTTATTCTCCAGATCGTTCAGCTTTTCACGTAAACTAAGGCTTATTGGAACAAGAGGTTACGATCACCGGCATCGTATCAGATTGTATAATAGCAAGATTAAAGTTATTTGGAGCTTATTAATTTGTTTTTGCTTTACTGTTTCTAGTTTGTTATTGTTTCGAATTTTTGCGCTACTCGCACGCTCGAAAAGCGACAGTTATTGCTAGCGCGTACTGTACAATGTTTGTAAAAGTTTTGGGAGTACCACTGGTCTCATCAAACGGGTATAGGCTGCCGTGACATTTTTATTTATTAAATCGCAATATATGCACAACAAAACACGTACATCAATAATTTACCATTACTTGGTGCCATATTCATGTGCCAATTATTGATACATTGCCTCCGCGTATGAACTAGACAAAATCGTCGCCTTCGGGTAAGAATGTAACTACATTTTTCAGAAATCAAGATTTCACGAACTAGCTTAAGTGCTGGAAATTCTGCGTCAAATGCTCTGGGTTAGAACGTCGTAACATCAATTTTAGCACAATTATAGTCTGATTAGCATATACGACGTTCTTCACTGTGTTGATTTTCGGCTAAAAATGTCGTAAGACAACTGTGGTAGCATTTACAACATTCATGCCCAAGGTGCAAATTTGTCGTAAGTTGATAGTAATGTAGTTACGACATTCCGACCAACTGGATTAAAAATGTCGTAACTGCTCGTGTTAATAACGATATAATAAGGAAAATGCAGCCAATGGAAGTGATCAACATAAAACATTGTCGGTTTTTGGAAAGTTGACAGAAAAGTTCAATTGTTGTTCAGCAACGTTCTCCACTGTGAATAATAGTTGAAAATATAAATATTTTTATTTGAGATGTTTTGACGTTAGAATAATGGAAATCGCGGCTATACCTGAACTGTGGTACCTGAATTCAAAGCAGTAACCTTACTAAATAATCTTACTTTATGAAATACTTGTAAATTGTAATCTGAACGTTTAGTACTTTTAACATATTAAAAATTAATTACATACACGATGTGAAAACGGTACAGGACTTGCGTTTTTGCAAGGTTGTGCATGTTTATATAATTTGCTTTTATATTTAGTGAAATTACTTTTTGGTTGGAAATGATAGCATGGATAAGAGAAAACTAAATTAGACAAGAAAGCCCTAAACAAGGTCGATCCTACTATAAAATATCAAATCTTGCAGAATTCCTAGCAACTGTACTGCGTTTATGCGAAAAGTTATGCCAAGGTGCTATTATTATTCTGGTTTCGATAGGGTGCACTCGGGTACCTCTAGGACGTTAACTCCGCGTATATGTTTTTTTTTCAGTTTTATATTGAGCACTAAGCGACATAACACTAAATTAGTACCATTTATTTATAAAATTTCGAAATAATGAGCCAGCGTCGTGTTAATGACTTCGAATGGACTAAAAGTGTGACCAAAGACAGGAAAATTACGTTTTGCCCAGCAATAATCAGTGAGAGCATGTTCGCCGTCAGATAAACCCGTTTCATCGAATTCGCTACTGATTCCAGCGTAAGAGTCGTCATCATTTGTCAAAACCAAGACATCTAAATTCCAGAGGATGCCGAAGCTTAGCAATGCAAATCATGGCGAGGACAGTTTCACAGATATTGATTCACAAAACGATGATAGTAGCTATCCCGATAGCAGTGAAGCAGCAAATTCTGAAAACGAAGATTCCGAAAATTCTTATTACCCTGAAAATACAAATGTCGCCAACTGCTCAACACCAACGAAAATAGGCAGAAAGCGAAAAAGACATCAACGGTCGCGCGAAATTATGAGAGATAGGCGTGCTTCAGGTCAGCCATACATCAACTATAAAGGAAAAGTAGTTCTTGGACGGCGATTTACCATGATTAACTGTAACTGTAAAAAAGGTTGTCAAGCCAAGGAGATAACGGAAGCGCAACGGATAGATATTTTCCATAAATTTTATCATCAACCTGATTGTCAAGACAGTTTTCTCCTAAAGCACACAACTATAGCTCCTAAAAATAAAACGAGAACAGATTCGGTTCATAGTAGACGGAAAAACACTTTGGCGGCAAGGCACCTAATCCAAACAAGTATGGCGAAGTTGCGCTTGAATCTGCTCGGAGTTTCTTGAATGAATTGCCATCACGCAGATCACATTCCAGGCGCAGCGACAGTAGTCGAAAATACCTTCAACCTGGACTCTCGACAACTATTTTATACGATGAATACAAGAAATGTACGACGCAAAATGTCTTAAGCTATTCTAAATTTTT
This sequence comes from Trileptium ribeirensis, assembly GCA_030248225.1. Taxonomy (NCBI): domain Eukaryota; kingdom Metazoa; phylum Nematoda; class Enoplea; order Enoplida; family Thoracostomopsidae; genus Trileptium; species Trileptium ribeirensis. The sequence goes on from JASANE010013923.1 coordinate 51,509, forward strand.
TGAAATATAGTCCACTGAATATAACTACGCCTTCAGGGCACCGCTTAACGACCTATGTGTTACGTGCCACGAATACCAGATATCAACAGGCACCGAAGAAGCGAAGATAATGGTCAGTTATAATGAACATGTTGGCCGCATGAATGTAGCCTTTAGCGAAAAACGAAACGATTACGATGCCGCTAAAAAGCTGTTAAATTAGCTGTGCATGAAAATAAAGATCCTACAATGGTTGTAGCGACGTTTGAAAAATATTAATCACGCCTTGCACACCAATTTCTAATATGACTACCGTCGCAAACTATCTACATATAATTTTACAGTATGGAACAATGGCACAAAAGCAGTCACGTGTTATATATGGAATGAGACGAAGGGTAAGAAGTCGTCTGCTGAGACCGCTACTTGTCTCTGGAAATGGCTTTGCTCTCTGCCTAAAGGCGTTGAAACTATAGTGCTCTACAGCGATACTGCGTCCGGGCTGAACCAAGCGGTGGCGACCATGTTTCTATTCTTTTTGGCAACGGCAAGTGATCGCGCTATAAAGCCAATAGGACATAAATTTATGGAGCCCGGACATTCACATCTAGAATGAAACGCAGCTCATTCTCAAATAGAACGCAAAGCAAAAAATCGTATGATATATACTCCGTCTGACTGGGTGAAGGTAATTCAAGAGCTTGGCGTTGTGGTGGTGGAGCCATCAATAAAAGAGTGGATTAACTTTCCAAAGTTAGCAGCGGTCGAAATGCGGAACCGTAACTACGACGATAGCGGTAATTACTGCAGTTGGTTGCAGTTCCGCCACATGAAGTTCGATCGTAAAAACTTGAATGGATTTCAAGAACAAATGCCATTGGAACTCCATTCGTAACGATACCACTAATTCGAAAAAGTCGTGTTTGCGGTGGCTGGCAACATTTTGGTTTCGTTTATGTCAATGTCGAAATGTAAGGCGTTTCTCGTTTAAAGAAGAAGGATTTGATGGAAATAGCGTCAAAATATATCCCCGCAGACGATGTGCATTTTTTGACAATATTGCTGTGAATCACACGATCATTGATGAGCAAAGTGAAAGCGATAGCGAATGACCGCGAACATTTTACTTTAAAAAGCATATTTTAATTAGCTAGATAGCCCAGAAATGTCGTAATTACAGTTATATAGTATATAGTCGGGAAGCGGACTGAATTTTTTGGAAGAATGTCGTAACTACCTTTTTGCCAATTTTTTCTCACGGTCACGCATTGAACAATCAAATATTAAAAGTTTTGTTATAAAAGAGTATAAGTTTGGTATCTGCAAGCACACATCACCAGATATTTATGCGAGCGAACTTTGTTCATGTGGAAAGAAAAATTGACTATCTCAAAAAGCCCTTTTATGTGGTTACAACGTTCGTGCCCTAAGGCGACGAAATGTTATGGCTGTGTTCCCCTAAAAAGTATCCAGTATACCATTTTCATCCTCAATAAATGAACGCAAGAAATGACTATCACCATTACCTACAGTTTCGTATATTTTTGCTTCGTAGTCATGAAAGGAAAGACAGTGCGGGAACTCGTTCCATAGTATGTGTATGAATAAAGTGTTTGCTGAAATGTAGTAGAAACATAACCGACCGAATTCAAACGAACCAATGATTAAAGCTGCGAAATACAGCACCATTTTGGAAATTTCATGCCTGAAATGGAAATCATGTGGCATAATGGCTGCCGCTGCCGTCATTTTTGTTGAACATATTACAGAACGCGAGTTAAGCGCAGAAAGCAACTAAGTCTAATTTTGTAGTTTTAAGTTATTGTTTTTTTCCGTTACAGAGATTCCCACTAATGTAGATGGGATCTGTTTTTTTTTCATAGATATAGCTACTAGCATTACATTTAAATACATTCAGATCAGGTACTGAACAAGATTGACGTTGAGCTATAGATTCCAAAAAAAGTACGTAGAGTTTTTCTGCGCTATGATGGTCTTGCATTTTTTGAGCTGAAGACCGTTAAATAGAGTTAAGGGTTTTTGCTATAGCGGTTTTTAAAAAATGTTCCAAAATTCTAATACAGAAAACTGCTGTATTTATTACAGCCGAAGTTTAAATTCCGCAATAACGTTTTTACATCTTAAAATAGTTGTGATCACTACACAATGCCTGTTGTAATTATAATTCGTCCTCAAAATCATCATCATCCTCTTCCTCCAAATCAGGTTCCGGTGCTATTTTTGCAGTATTTGCAGTCGTCAAGCTTTCGTAAAAAGGTTTGCAACTGTGTGGTATTGCGGCCCCACCAAGTCGAAGCAAATCGGTTTTCTTGTTTTCAGTAATCGGCAACTGAGCTAAATAAGCCCGCTGTGGCACCGCTGTAGCCTTCCTTGAGGTTCTTATTTCCATCATATTGAAAGCAGCAACGTTGTCGTAAGAATATTTAAAATAGATTGCATCGGAGTTGTCGGGGCGGTACTGAAACCATGCAATATCGAGCCAGCGAATTGTGGATCCAGACGCATCTTTTCGAGGATTTCCTAAAGTTTGAATGCTATTATAGACAGACAACTCGAGTATTGTCTGTCATAATATTGATAATAGTTTACAACGCATTATGCGGTATGACTTGGCGTCAACGTGGTAATAACATCCGTTGTACCGCCTATACATAAAACCATTTTTTCGCCGTCTAGTATACTTTTGGGAATTTTATAACATTTAATAAAGTTCAAAGAAACCAAGACTCTTATTACGATACTTAAACAAAATAAACTTCTATGAAATTTAATTTAGCACAGGCAATAAGCAGTGCGATTCGGGATTAAAGTTGTAGTCATGCATGGAACCATCTCTATAGAAACGGGCTTACAGAATGCAAAACAATAAGTTTACGTTAAGTTCACGTAATTTAACAAGCTATTAACAAGACTTCAACACATTAATCAATAATAATCAAATTTAAATCACGCGAGGTAAAACACGCCATGGTATTCAGGGTATTAAGTGCATAGTATAATCTATTCTAGCCTATATACAAATAGCCGGTATATGGTACAAACTTACTTAAAGTTACTTTCGCGAAGTGCTTAAAGTTGTAAACCATATCTGGATTCACTTCGATAACCGAGTATGGGTTTTTCTTCCGTGCTCTTTTGATGACGTTAACCCATTCGCCTGGGACATTAACGTTTCCAACAGATTTTTTTCGCTTTTCGATAGCAGAATGTACGCTGTCGCACTCCATCTGCGTGTGTCCGGGTACGAGAAATTTGTGATCAATCGTCTGGAGTAAATTAGACAAGGTATTTAAAAATTTGCCAAAATTTGGGTGTAATAAAAGTTCTTAAATATTTTCATCGTTTTAAAAAAGTTTCGCTGGTAGTATTCTACAACTGTTTAAATACGCAAAGAAAAAACTATAAGGCAAAATCAAAAAGCCAAAACCTACTTTTTAGCAAAACTTAGTTACGACCCAATAAACTGCTCACGTCAAGTGCGTATTATTTCACAGCAAACCGAAATACAGAAAACAACAAAGTATATACACAAAAAGGCAGTAGTAATCAATCTGAAAAAAATCAGATGCTCGGAAAAGATCAGTAATGTTAGCAATGCTGATTTATTATCTGTAACAATTATTTCGCCCGTCATTGTTAACCTGAAGAACCTATACAGAAATAGTCAGGTAGCTGTAACAACAAATCTTAGGTTCCATGACCAGTATATTGTTCCAATTCTGCTATAAGTTGTTGAAAATTTATTTCCTAACCGTGAGCCAAAACACCACTTGAAAGCAAATGGCAAAAAGTCACAAGTCCAGAAATTGCCAGCATCACAAATAAGTTCACTCAATATGTCACAAAATTTCCACAAATAATTAGACCATCAAGTGGCATGCTACAGTCTGCGTGCACATGTATCCAAAAGATTAACTAACCAACTAACTTTTCCATAAGTATAGCTGGCGTATCGAAGCGCGGATGCCACAATTTGGTTACGGTTTTGCCCGCCACACGAATCGCTGAAGAGATAAACGTGATTAATTGCGTCATCCAAGCTGGAGATGTGGTGAACCAAAAAGCTGGAAATCTCGTTCCCACCACGCCGAGCCGTTGTCTCGTCCCACAAATAACATGCCACATCGTGCGGTTCTTGTTGATCGTATATCGTTAAATTGTAGACCGCGAGTTTCCTGGTGTAATAAATTGGACTAACTTTGCTAAATGGTGTCGTTAGAACTGCTTGAAGGTCGAACGTGAATGCTACTGCGGAGGGATCGGCGGCCGCTGCCGTTTTATCTGCCTCTTTTGCTTTCCGAGCAATATCTTTTCTAGCGAGATGAGGCTGCAAAATTTCATCGCGATACGCCGTTACTTGATCTGGCGGAAGGTTTTTTACCTTTTCGCACGTTAAACATAAATCGGACTTCGGGCGTATTATTCCGATGTTAAATTCTCGATTTAAAACACCACTATAAACAAAGTGGCTGACCGGGGTACTTCCACTTCGCTGACAATGGTTAACATAATGTTCGTAGCATCGCTGCCTTGTCATACCCGTGGGAAGATACTTTTTAAAAGACCGCTGACGTGTGTAGTGAGATTCCATCAACGGTAAGCTTTTGATATGATTTCTAACATCGTTCAGTTGTTTGTCACTTGTGGCATTGCCAGATTTATTCGCACCTCGAAGATCACCTCTGAGCACAGCGCCACTTGAAGACCTATTGGCAATAACGTTCTTAATAACTTCGTTCGTTGAATATCCAAACGTTTTATAGAAAAACTTCTGGCAGACAGTGACGTTATCGATGACATCGGCATCAACCTCAGATGGCTTCGGCAGCTTATAGATGTTAACAGAGTTTCGTTACTCCAGTTTTTACGGCAGCCGGTGTTGTTGTCCTGATAAGGCCCGACATAAAATTCCACTGAGCCTGCTGTTCTCCGATTTGGCAGTATTCGTTGCAAATGCGGTTTCTCTCATCAGGCGTAAATTTATCAGTGCAGTTGCACCTGCATCCAGTAGTGGGCAGTGGCGTTTTAGCTGGAACGAGTTAGTTTTTATGAATTGAGAAATACGACAGGCCCTTTTTTGACTTCGCCCTTTCTACGTTACGAGCCCATTTTGATGGGTCAGCTATGCGACGTCGCTTGCGAACAGCATCATCGTTGCCAGCGTTGTGTTCGTCGCTTTCAGTATCTCCGTCCTCTGGATAGTAATCCGGATCTATTGGAGAGCGCGGGCGACGTCTTATTTGTTTTGCCATTACTGATGCCGGCGGCTGACCAACCATACTACCTGCAGAAGGCATAAATTCAAGAAGATCCGCTATCTCTTCGATCGTAGGACACTAGATCTGGTAAAAGAGCGCAGCCACCAAGCGCACGAATATCTGCGACGCTCGGCGCAATGTAATAAATCACCATTCCGTCAACGAATACTTGACAGTTTCTAACACTTGCAGAACTCTTACCATTGTGCAGTATAATTAGCCAACCATCTGGACCCTCAACAGTCGAGTGTTCGCCAGCAAGATATTGGAGCGCATAGCCACGTTTACCCATTGAATTATCGACTTGGCTGTTCACTACGGTTGAGATATTGCCAACCTCACATGACGGCATTAAAGTTTGGTCCAAATTGTTTGCTCCCTCTTTTTGTAGCTCTGCGGCCGCTATCGCCGAGCTAACTAAATTTTTCAGTAGTCCCGCCGATTCAAGAGCGTCATCAAGATCTTCAGGTAATCCTGTGTTCCTAAAGTGCAGCAATGCAGAAGCGATATTTTCATCTCCGTTTTCAATACTGTAGAATAATGCTGATGTTACAGCACGGGCATAGTTTGACTTCGACATACGTTTTCCACGTGGTTTAATGTCTGAAACAGGCGTAAATGGTATCGGTGATTTTGGGCGGATGTACGCGTAATTGTCCGAGCCGAAAAAGTATACAAATACGTCGTCCGAATACCTCTTTGTGCCACTGTATTCGGAATCGTCGGAAACTATTCCCGGCCATAGTTGTTTCCCAGCCCATTGTACCCACACATAATCATTAATACTCCAATTATTCATGTCGCTGCTATTGTAATATTATTAGCATATAGTTACGAATCTACTAATGCAAATTCTAAAATTAAAATATTAAATCAATAACTGAACGGATGAATTTTTGACGATCTCAACACAGTAATTACAAAACTAGTGGTTTAATGGCTAAATTTCAATTTAATCAGTTCAAATGCTGATATCTAACCTTTAAATGAACATTGTGTAACTTAGTGAATACCAATACAGGGATTCAAGAGCGAGGCGACTTTTTTAAAATTAATCATAATTAGCTTAGTTGATCTATACTTAAAATTTGAAATAGCACCTATCCCCGAACCAACACAGGACTTTGAGAAATGTGTAGCGCCTTTCTTAAAATCAATCAAAATTTTTTGTCGATGTTTGTTTTTGTCTTCAATGCGGGGTATATTTCCAGGGGGTTAGACAGTATCTCCACAGTATTTGATTCTCATCCGATCAGTTTTTTAGATTAAGCATTTTTTAATTATGGCGACTAATACGAAATTTTGTTCAAAATTAAATAACAGGTTAATTATTGTTCACACTGCGTCGAATATGTATAAGACCAGGCGAAATGCGTTAAGTGATGGTCCCAGATTATTAAGTATTTTAAATTGTGGCGACTAATACGAAATTTTGTTGAAAATTAAAGAATAGGTTAATCATTGTTGACGCTGCTTCGTATATATATGACCCGAAGATATCCGGTAAATGAATTCGCCTTTGATATTCATCGTTGATTGACCCTGAAAGCAAAGTAGCGCAATTATACAGAAGAGTGGTTCTCCCTTTCACCATTTTGTATTATACAAAAAAAACCCTTATGTAGTTACATGTTTTCTCCTGTGATGATTCATTGAACCAGAAAACCCCTAACTACACTTAATTGTTTTGGGTTTTTATGGAAGTCAAATATTTTTGAAACATTTGTACACAAGTCCACATAGTGGTTTTCTGCACAGAATGCAGTAGATGCTTTTACTAGATTTTCTCCTTTATTACAAAAGATATGACTTAGTGGTTTTCAGCATCATGTCGGCAGTCATTTTGGCTATTACATATCTCTTAGTTGCGGAAAACCCTTAAGTCGATTTAATGGTTTTCTGCGCTTAGCTCGCGAGAATATACTGGTACAAACGAATAATGTCACAAGTATACAGCACAACCATATTACGATACTACAAAGATAATATATACAATGCACAGTCAAACCAATGGCCTTTTTCAGTTTCTTAGTAATGATGTACACCGTTTTCTGCTCCCTTTTATATTACATGAGCTTTCTTTAACATTCGATTTGCCGTCGACGGAGTCTTGTGTTTCTTGACAGCGACGATAAAATTCAAACATTTGCTCCTTCTAATTTGCTGTTTCATTTTTAAGATAAACGTTACGTAGGTACTCCATCGTTGATTCCATGCTTGTCAAATGTTAACATCCTTGGCCAATCAATTCATCCAGGTCGCAGGTTGCCAGATATTCCATAAACTTTGCTCTCATGTAATAGTTGCTGAATGTATATGATCCACGACAGATAAAGACTGTTGGTACTAATATATGTCCGTGCTGACAAGGTATGTAAATAAAAGTACAAATCCGTTGAATAAAGAAACACTTTTGCGCTTAATTCAAAATTTCTCGGTGACTTTAGACAGATGTTGAAGTTGTAGATTTGGAAGGTGATTTGTTCATTTTGATATCGCGTCCAATTGCTTGGTTCCGCGTTTCTCTTGATCCATTTATATAGTCGTCGAAGCACAAGGGTTCCGTTAGCAAATAGTATGTGGCAGTAATAACAAAAGTGTTTCACCTATAAGAATAATTGTAAACAATGTAGTATGCCATACAACTCATTTATCAACTACTATCACTATTATTACTTCCAGTGACATGAAGGATATTTTTCATTTTAAGACCATCCATTAAAGCATTTTGTTCCAAAACAACTTCCCTGTTCGCCTTTATATAAAAGTTCTGCAATTACGATACGTTTTGGAATCTCGTTAAATAAATCGATGGAAAATCTCATTTGACAATCTGTTGAGATGTAATTACATCGCTGCTATGGTTGTTACTTAAATTAATGCTAAATAATAAATTTATAGCCTGTGTTTCTTTGAATCCGATACGTTTCAAGCCCAACTTTTCAGCCCTACCATTCCCTGCATATACACAACTTAAATATTTGTATAACATTGGTTGCGTTACATAGTATCTATCGTCATTCATAAATAATGTAAACGAAGCCCGGTACACTCAGTTACGGCGTATTAAGTATTTGATCCATCATAAGCTTCATGTGTTAATCACCCAACCATGCGTTCGAGCAGAGCGTCGGCTTAGAGGGATGGGCAGATGGTTCGAGTGGGGGAGGGGGCGGGCGGACTGGAGGATTTTCGAAATTTTTAGAAACTTGTAGTTCTATAGAATCTTGCCAAAAATTTTGTCCAGTTTTCTTATATTTTTGCATATTTTACGAAAATCTTATTCATTTTATGCCAACTTGTGATAATGTCTTTGTCGAAACTTTTGCGCGCGCCTAAGCCCCAGATGTAAATTCTTCGTCCTGGGTTATTTTAGGCCCTCCCAGATAGGGGTCAGTAAACGGAAAAATTTACTGACCCCTAAGGGGTCAGTAGCAAGGGGTCATTTCCTAAACTAGGGGTCATGACCCCTTAAGGGTCAGTAATTTTATAAAAATTAATACATTTTTTCTTTTAAGTGTCCCAACATACGTCTGTGGCGCTGGTTTTTTTCAGTTTTTGGCCATAATATATAGTATACATGCATATTTTAGGTTTGGTGACCAAATAATTGATCGTTTAGCCTACGATATGCGTGTATATGAGTTAGAAATTTTCTAGTGACCCCTTAAGAGGTCAATTTTTTGAAAAAACGTAAATTTTAAGGGGTCGTTTTCGCGAAAAAGTAGGGGTCGGTGTCTAGGGGGAGCTCGCCGGGAGGGGGGAAGCCGATCCTTGGGGTCGCCCCGCCTTCCCTCCCTCTAAAATAACCCCGGCTCGTGGTAAAATTGCCCAATATTGTTTCGTGAATGTTTTCCAATAATGTTTGCCGCTTGTACCTAATTGCTGGAATTAACACTTGAGCTATCCTGATAATTGAGAACTTGTTTTTTTGTCAATTTTGGCTTTGGTATATAGAACTTGAATTCATTAATTTGTGCTAATGTTTTGTCTGATTTGTTTCATTGCAATATTAGTGACAGTGAGCTCCAAAATTCTAAATCAAGTTTAGTGTTGTGAGACAAATATATTAGTTGCAAGTGCGCATCCCTGACTACTGGAAAATAAAGCGTCTTCGCATGGGTTTCTTCCCACTGCTGTATATGCTTAATTCTGGCGGCCACCATTCTTAGATCTTTCATCTATTACGGTACTTCATTGCCCTCCTCCACATCATTAGGATCGATTTTGACCTCTTTCAAGAGCTTCCTTCAGTATACTTGGGTGTTTCGATGTCTCTTCCGTATTAGCGGCACGTTGTCTAATCCACGATTTCAACCCAGAACCATCTGTTTTGTCAGCCGAGAGTTTGCCAGCCGGACGACGTGTTCTAGTCGCTTTAGCTACCGTTTTTCCACGTTCTCTTCACCGAGCCGACACCCAGCTCCTTCCCTACGTCGTACATGTTCCGCCTTTCATCTGTCGCCACAGTAAGTTCTTCTATCTTGTTACTCCACACATATCGATCTGCTTTGTCGAACAATGACTACATAGCTCTTATCTCCGACACGTACCAGCTCCTTGCCTGGCATTCGAATAACATTGTACTTTTCACACCCTGACTGATCACCGCTTGTAACGTCATTTTCCAGACGGCTGTGTTTCAACCTCTTCTTCACAAGGAACCAAGACCGCCCTTCCCTTGCCAACCTCTGTTGCAGATCCAGCTTCTGGGTCATTTCACGCTACGATGACGTTTTGCCCCAGAAAAAATGACTAATGACTTTTTTGGCTTCGATTATCTTCATTTTTACACCCTATGACCAAAAAACATCAAGGATCCGTAATTTGAGGTCGTTATAGTAAATTTTTTAACCGTTTTTATGCTATGGCTTCCCAAATACCACCCTCCTGCTGCTCCGCAAGGTACCATAAAATGGCCTCTGGTATGCTCCAGGTTGCATCTAGCCTCGATTTTGTGATCGTATCTCGTGCAGCCCGTCAGCGCGGTCAAAATAACGTTATGCGGAACTCCGTATATCAAAAATTAAGCTTTTTATGCCTATTCTTGGGTCAAATTTTACACTTTTAAAACACGGGGGTGCCGATTTATACCGGTTATTAAATGGAAACGAAGCGGCCATACACGGTAGCTATTTATATCGATAGTTTAGCCTGGGGGAAGTGTTATGCAAAAAAATTCAAAACATACCCTTTGCCAGATATGTTAGAATACCGGAAGTAGCTTGTGGTCGTGGGTGGGTAAAATTTGGCGGGGTGGGGGGGGGGGGTAAAATGTGAAATGGCCAATTCGACCGTGTTTAACCAGCACAGTTAACTTGAAAACGGTATGTAAGATATTCTATACCACAATTTCCACTATGAGGGTACAAAATGGCAGCCCATATCAACTGCCAGTGTACATGCCTGAGACCATGGTTGGGGGGGGGGTAAATTTAGAATTTTTGTAAAAAAATAATTTTGCGACATATGTCGTCCAAATGTATTGCCACAATGTATTATGAACCAAAAGCGTGAAATTTCCTCGAAATAACATCGTATGTTCGATTTTTCCACATTTTGGTGGTGGTCGGGGGTGGGTAAAAGTGTGGTCGGGGGTGGGTAAAAGCCTGAGATCAACAGGTCGGGCGCGAGATAGAGCTCCGGTCGTTTCACCATTCGCTTCGTGATTGGAAAGAACCATAACAGACAAATTAATTGACTTCTACTGACTCCACTATACCCCGAACTAGCAACGGTCGGGGGGGGGGTAATCAGATGTGCTAAAATCGATCTTTTGACCCTAGCGCTGGGGTAAGTAACAGCAAGCACCTGGGTTAATATTTTTTCAAAAGGCATCCAGGGGACAGGTATGATATATGAACAACGTTTATGTACCATGCATAAGTAACGAGCAATGACCAAAAAAGGAATTTGGTAGGGGGGGGGTAAAACTGGGGTTCATGCCATATCGACAGCTGTCACTCTCCATGATTGGAGTAGATTTGAAAATCGTGCAATTAAAAATGTTGTGTAGACCTGACTAATCCTGCATAGAAAAGAATTTGGGCCATAACTTCGAACACGGAGCCACGACACTACCCGAAAAAAAGTGGTCGTAAAATTAGTCATTACGATTTTTGTCAATTTGGGACTTATGTGGATGTCCAGCCTCTTACTGCGTGCGTGAAGTAGAAAATTTTTTTTGTTTGAACTAGCTAACTAATGACGCTTCCTAGCGCAAATAACACTTTTACCAGTTCCCTGCACGTTTACGTGCTACTGGCCAAAATATTCAGTTTTACCCCCCCCCCCGACCAAAAGGTCATCGTAGCGTGAAATGACCCTTCTACCCGATCGACAACTCCATCATCCGGATGTCCATACTATCGTTGTTCCCAAAAACCAGTTCCTCTTCTTTCTCGTCTTTGTTCCTTTCCTCCCATCGTAATGTTTGTCCTTCTTCCCACGATAGTTGTGTCCTCCGCGAACAGCGAGCTTATGATAGGGGTACTGTCACTGCTTCCGAGTGATGTCTGTCCAACCGCTTCTTCGGCGGAAATCACGACCTTGGTATCTATATAGAGTGCTGCGTACATTTGGTAGTTGACAATAATGTAATGCGTTTATGGGTGTCGGGGATCGGCGGGTCCATTCAAGGGTGTTTTTAGTATGGCAAAACATGCTGTAAGTACGCAAAAATACACATATAACAACATAACGGAGACCAGCCAGGTACAATAAGCGATATATAGCCAATTCGAGTCACGAAAACATGTGAGCTGTCTAATCTACAGGTAAAAACCGCGGGAGTGAGTGCAAAGCCTAGGGGCCGGCACGGAAGCCTAAGGGGTCCCTCAATCCCCCGTAAAACCCTGTAGCATTAGCAAACTGTTCCAATAAATAGAAACAGCTGGCTAATACTTTTTTTACATTGAAAACTGGACAAACAGTAGTTAATGTTCTCTTTGAAGTGTACGCTGTTGGAAACAGTACAACCTTCATAAGTTTCAAAGTTCTCGAAGACCAAAACAACGAATAGCATAGTCTGGTGAATATCAGGGTTCTTCAATATCGTGTTAAACATTTCATAACATGCATAGTTCAAAACATTTTTTGTGCATAGTGCTTTTATTACTGAATCTTCACCATCTTATATCGCTGCGTTTATAATAAAAAGCAATATACATATATTTGTACAACCTTTATATATGTAATTAGACGGTAAATATGTAACATACAACATCAATGTTAGAAAAGAACATTAACTACCATCCCCAACGTCACTCGTGAGGGGCGTGGCTAAACTATCATTCTTAGCCTACTTGTATAAAAGCAGCCTCGTATAACCTATGAATTTTCAGCCAAATTATATTGGATAATGGTCGGATATTGACTGTCTTAAATCTCAAGTCATACTAAAAATTTACTGACGGTTTTATCGGAAGCATTAAGAAGTGATATTGTTTTCATCTCTTGTCACTGTCTAAATGGTTATTTTTATTGTTGCATCATACATTCTTACCGCAGTTGTAAAGAAGTATTTTAGAATATAACCAGAGTTTACTTGAGAAATGTACGGATAACTCGGTCAACGATGCTATTAATAACCGGATACCATACCAATCAAATTACCAAAAATAATTTCACCTTTCTGATAAATATTTAGTTTATGTACCCTTTTTGTCTTTTTGCGCCACCAAATTAATTTATTCTAAAATATATTCTAAACATTTTGTATCGTGTCAGATATTATGATAGGGTATTTTACATTGTTTCCTGAGGTTGATTAACAAGACCGTCGAAGTATCGCTAGCTATAATTTTGAAAATATCGAAGCGAGGACAAATTAACCGTACGAAAATACATGATTCGAACCAGAGGCGCATAATTTAGCCTGGGATCATGCAATTTGGCTCTTCATAGATAAACATGGAGCATAGTCAATGTTTTCAGTGCCGAACTCAAAGCAGGTAACGTATCATGTCGGACGCTGCCAACACATGGCAAAAATGGCGTTCACACAGCCATAATATTTTAATTTTATTTCTTATTTTTATTTTATTTAAGGTTTTTACTTATAGTAAGTTTATAAAACTTGTAAGATTAATCCCCATTGTGTGCGTACATCTGTCACGAGGGAGTGGCCGGAAAAAGGGTAATCCGCTAGGATTTCGGCGGATCCCGAGGTAAATTTTGGCTATAGGTCGGCTGCCTCAACAGCACACATTCATTTTGAAGAAACATCAAAAATAATCGTTTTTGGCAAAAAACCTGTTATAAAAATCTTAATACTACTGCTTTTATTTGAATTATTGTTCATGACAAATCCTTACGTTAAATGAAGCGCGACCAGCTGAAATTACACAATTTCAGTGTGAAAATGTTAAATACGCAAACAAAACATGGTATCGGAAAACACGATAAAATACGAGATATCCACTTCAACTTGGGCATACTTGCTCCCTTCCTAATCTGGAGAATTGGGTTAACAAGCATTCCCTCTTTAAAGATGAGGCTCCAGCTCAGAGCCCTCAAGTACTATTTGAAAGTTGTGGAGATTCCAGTGCGCTACCAACTGCATAATGCAAATATTCGCGTTCACAATTCTGTCATCGGTACTCGCTGTTTAATGCGAAACAGATGCTCCGTGATGTGCGAATGCAAAGTCATACGATCTGTGCACGTGGGTTCATATTTGCTTTTATTATTTCGACACTCAGCATTGTATGTTTCGGACGTGTGCTATACAGCAACGTGTTTCTATTAAATATTCAAATTATAATGCTAATTCATAGAAATTGTGACATCCATTATCGCAAATCGTAACTACGTATGCAGAATATTCGTGATTTGTGCGTGGTCGTCGGTTTGATGATTGTGATGTGATTTGACAAAAGAACAACGTATTACATGTATAGACTTCGCATAAGCAAAAATGTTGCATGTATTAGGATAAGTATTGCAATATCTTTATTTTATGTGCCTGTGTTTACGGGTATAGCTGTGCTGTGTGCTTATAACGCTACTTACAAATACACAGCAATAAAAGCAAATCGTTCTCAAACCATTTGCTTTAGTTCTTAGCCGTTACTGTTAAATATTCGTTTTGACCCCAGGATATTTGTCAACGAAAGTGGTAGGATTCTAATAATTTTGAAACCTCCCTTTCAGAACAGCAATAGCTTATTAAAAGGGGCATGTTGAGGAACGGTACTTCATGTGTTTAAAACGATTCTTTTCCATTATCCCCAGCCCGAATTTGGTCAATTTTGAAGATACAGAGCTGATTGTGGTATCGATCGAATCAACACGATGAGGCAGTTCAGAACATACTTATTTTACCCACATCCTGAAATTTTTTAGGATTTTTTTGAGGTCCCAATGATCCCCCTTTGGGAACCCGAAAATTTTTTTCTTCAGAATATGTTCATATTGGGCATCATTCGACTCGGCTTGATGAGAGAAATTTACTCATGTGTAGTATATCGAAATCTACGGCAGCGTTAGAAAGTTATAATGCAACAAGTAACGCTGGGGGCGAAAATAAAATGCAGGCCATGCCGTTTTCGATACACTAAGCCTAAGCATTAGGCTTAGCCTAAGCTAAGTCCTTATATGAGACATTCACTAAGCCTAAGTCGGGGGCTCCCGCCCCCCCCTCCGAACTCCCCGCTCTAAGCTGTGGCTTTTTCCAACGTTATGAAGTACTCAGGGTTACTCGGGTCTTATAACTTTCTAACGGTAGTGTAGATTTCAATAAACTAGACATGAGCAGATTTTTCTCATCTAGCCGAGTCGAATGGTAGGCAATATGACCATATTCCGAAGACAAAAATTTTTGTGTTCCCAAGGGGGGCCACTGAGACCTCAAAAATCGAAAAAAAATTTTTCAGGGATGTGAGTAAAACGAGTATTTTCTGAACCGCCTTATCGAGCTGAATCGATTGATGCCAAAATCAGCGCTGTATATTCAAAATTCGGGCTGGGGGATAATGGAAAAGAACTTTGCAAAGTCCTTGATGTTTTCGAAAAATGTGGCTAAACAAAGATAACATCAAAATGGCAAGCCTATTGATCTCGTGTCCATATACAAAGTAGAGGCGAAAATAGCATGGCCTGTTGGGCCCACGCCCGGTTATAAAAAGGCCAGGCCGAAATGTTGCAGATCCGGGTTAGGCCGAACCTGGTTTTGAATGGGACCGTAAGATTTGATCAATTCTCACCTCTAATTAAAGATCGAATTTTGACTCGAAAAAGCACACATTTCAGGTCATTTCGGAAAAGCACACACCTTGGGTCCGATTTAAGAATTTTTGTCGCGCTCATTTCACGTGTATCTTTCAATCTTTATATCGCCTGTATCCTTTATATTGAGCGGGTTGACACCCGATTTCAAACTATCCAAGTTGAAACGAAATTTTACAACAACGAGCGAATTCGGGACGAAATTTTGCAGCTACGGGCCGTGCTGAACTCGGTTTTCAACGGGTGCGGCAAGCCGAAATGATACAACTGCGACCAGGCCAACTTAGAATTCCAACGGGCGAGGCCGATTTCGCTTTTCAACGTGCCGGGCCGAAAAATTACGGTCCGTTCTTACCTATAATACAAGCATAATACACAAATTTCTATGAACGTAACATTGTTTTCAGAGTGGAAGTCTGGTAATTCCGGTCGTTTAGTACTTCAAGATATTGATCATACAACGAAAACTGAAAGTGGAGAGTGGAAAAAATGCAACACTCTCGCTCATTACAAAGTATGTTCATAGCGTAGCATCATGTGGACATAAATGCAGACACTGCCAATACTATACCAAAATTACGTAAATCGTATAGATTCTAGAACGATAAGTAGAATTATTTTTCATATTAGGAATTACACGTTTTCTGCTGCTTTTGTATCTTTATTTTAGTTGCTGTCGTGCTGTAAAACTGTTTCGTTGGGACCAAATTTGGCGTGTTGTCCATTAAAAGACAATTTTATGCAAAAAAAAATACTACATCTGTTGAGATCGCGTTATATATTGGATACTGCATTAAGTTTGGTAAAATATATGCACAGCAGCACAAAGACGCACGTAAAAACTACAAATTTGCCCTAGTCACACGGCATAATTTTAGAAAAATGTGAGATAAGAAATAGAAAAATGTGACGTGACTGTTGCCCGAAAAATTCATGTGTAATTGGGAGGGCTGGGGCGACAGTTCTTGGGGCCAGCGCGGCGGGGTTGGTGGGTCTCAACCTATAATCCGGTTTCTAAAATCTGACTGGCTGTTCTTTTTGCTAATATTGAAAGGCATTAGCGTTTAAGATGAGGTCCATTTTGGGATTATCGGTTACATTCGCTCCTTTGATGTCATAATGTACCTCTATCAAAGGCAAAAGTTCCAGCAACCGACGCATATGCTGTTGCTTGAATATAAACACATCAACAGAATGAATTGCACAATCAGTCAATAAAATTAGTTCTAATTACTTATCCTTCGGTTAGAATGTGTTGAATCCGATCGTGCAAACGCTACTGCTTAGTTTGTATTTGTGACGATGACGAGATTAATTGCTGTCATCAAATTTTCATTATGGGCTTTGTATTTTCTCGCGATCAAAATTAAATCAGGAAAGAATGACAGTAGATCATAAAGGCTCGCGTAATTCTAGAAGCCCGATTATTGTAAATACTCGGTTCGAGTTGAAAGTTAACTCAAATGATATATTGATCCATTGGTATTTCCAGCCACTGAAAATTTTGCTCAAGGGCATAAACCGGTGGCTCCTCTGGTGAATCTAGGTCTTCTTATTTGCTTGGGTTGGAGGGCACGAAATGACGGCGCTCGCAGGCGGAACCAGAAATTCGAAAGTTAAAAATTGTCATAATTTAGCACTACTAAATAAATTCGCCAATACTTTAAATATAGCTGATAAATAATCTCCTAAGAGTTGCAATAATGATGATAAAAGCAATTTTAAGCGAATTTTTTGCAATATACAGTTTCTAGTTGGAATTGTAGCAAAAATGTTGTAAATTGTTCTGCCAACTGGGGCGTTTTGATCAGGCGAAGCAAAAACATTTCCAAGAGGAAACTTAAGTAGGTGCAACCTAAAATTTTGTCACGATGTTCGCAATTTTATCCACCCTCACACTATGGAAAACCCAGATCGACAGGATTCCTTTCGTACAAAAATTTAAAAAGCCATTTTGCGTAATTTGCCACTACTAAATACAAAATTATTTTTGGCGAGTTCTGTATTTCTGTTTGTTAGCTAGCCGCAGTTAACATATAGTTAAAAATTACAAAAGTACGATGTTTTTTTGGTCCTCTGTTTTCATTTTTGGCCTAGCTCGTGCGGTCTATTGAATATACTAAAACTATACTTAAGTGGTAACAGATATGTAAGCCTAACAAACAAACGGTTCTAACGGAGCCATCAGTTTACGCCGAATCGGTTCAGTTGTTGGAGAGCTGCCACAGTTACTGACTGAAATCATTTCTCCGCTCACATTCTATTGTGACTTACTCTGGGTATAAATATTAGGCGTTGTCGCTTGTACATAATTTTCTATCATAGTGCTGTATATTCTGTGCATCAAGTTTGATGCAATACGTAGTAATATTATAATCAATATGTAGGTAAAATACTGCACCATAGGCCCAGATCATCTCATGAAATATCTATTCTACGTACGCTAGCGTTGCCATCTTACATGATTGCCCTGCAGAGGCAGCGTGGGTCGAACTCTATTTGCGGTAAGAAACTTTTTGCAGAGAATCATTTTGGGTCCGCCAAGTGAAAAAGGCTTCACGAGAGTTACGATGGACAAACCGGAATTCCATTTCGGGCTCTAACTTGTAACGCTCACATGGTACCGTCGCACAGCAGCACCCGAACAACTCGCGTATAAGCAACGCTATGTATACCTGTTATTCCGCCGCTACGTTAAGAATTATTACAAAATTCATGTACAGCAAGAGGGGTACCTTTTGTATTAAATAAAATTCTCCACGAACACCTAAATGAACCCACCCACCATTAGACTTCAAGGATTAGCACCAACAGCCAGCCAACATAACATGTTGCCGTCGTCCTCGACTTCTCAATAGCATTTGGTTGTGTCGATATATTTGTCTTTTATTTGGGTTTCATGAAACGACATGGCTTAGTATGTTTCTGAGAGAAATCGGTCGTTCGGTGGTTTAGAAATGGGCACTCCAAATTTAGCCGCTTCAAAATATGCGTACCGCATTATAGGCTACGTCTATCCAACTTTTATGTCAGCGAGCTACCACGACCTCCCGCAGATGAAGAGTTAATCGTCGCGCTATACAGATCCTTGTATGTCATACTGATATTTTGGCAAAACTACCATGCGACCAAATTGCGCTTTCGCATGAGGATAAGAATTGGGATACTATTGATGAGGGCAGCGACCGAATCAGCGATATAATAAATATAAAAGAGAATAACACAATTACGTGTTTCACAGATGACTTTAACATAAATGATGAAACGATACCAGATAGAGGTGCCGGAGTTGGCGTACATATCTCAGGACACATGGATATAGCGGTTTCTCTGGGAGCTCTAGCTACAGTTAGTTCTATAAGTGGGGGTGTCTCATATTTAAGACACAGAGGTGTAAATAAAATCGCATTGCTATTTGGATCGACAGCATTTTTGCGAGCAGGTATTTCAAATGACTGCACATACTGCTCCGATATTACAGCAAACTGCAGTATGTCACTGCAATCGCTGCGTGTGCCTAATTATAAGAGATTGAGCGGGATTGCTGATCCCGATCCGCGGTATTCCGGTATTTTGATCTTGGTCCTCATGCGAATTTTTGGATCGCGACAAATCGGGATCCCGATGTATCCCGACGGTTTGGTCCCGATGCAGGCCCACATCGTGTAACTAATTTTTATAGAAAAATGTCACAATCCTTAAAAAATTTCATTATGTAATAACGCAGTTTGGCCGGCGGATCGCAATGGTCTTGACACGTATTAATTCGAAATGGAATGGTCCGCAGACCAGGACCGCTACATTAGTAATTTCGATATAATTGAATAATGTTACACTTTTGTTCTTTTTCATAACACACTAAGGTTACGACATAGAACATCTGGCTGTGTTTTTAGCGCCAGTGTTAAGTATTGATTGCATTATAACTAAGGTTACCTTAAGCTTATTACATTATGACTAAGGCTATTTTTCAGGGCTTACGATTTATACTGAAGTGCCATTGCTGGCCATATGCGCGACTAGTCAGTTACAGTAGAAATATTATGTCCACCTACCATTGTATAAACATTGTTCGAAAGTTAATATGTGCAAAGCTAATTAAAATTGCCTAATTTTATTTAAATGCACTAGGTATATACGCACACGACTAAACCCGACCAGAAATATCACACTCGTTTGCAACATTCCGATGCGGACAGCCATCTAAAATCACGATCGACATCGGGGATCGGTGGGAATTCCTGATCCCGATAAAACTTAGATCCCGTAAGATACTAATTATGTTGACCTGATTTAGGTTCCCAAGTTAGCTCATATGGGTATCGAAGGGAACGAGCAAGTCGATCGTCTGGCCAGGCAAGGCTTGTCGGGGTTAGCTATAGCACCTGAAATTCAGAAGGGGACCTCAGCTACATTAGCTAGACGTGATGCCTAGACACAAGACAAAGAATGTCAGTGTTGAATTATGGATCACAGGGAATGGCTGCAGGCAAACTAGGGTTTTCTGCAGAGACTTAACGGAAGGTGGACATGATATATGCTGACATTAAATAAGCACACGTTGTGATTAGTGATAAGGGCTGTGACCGGACATGAAGGGCTGTACCGGACGTAACTTAAAATCTACACATGATGGGATTGGTCGAGTGCGGCGAGTGTACGCCGGAAATACTGTCACACTCTTACCTACCTACAAAGCAGAAGTGAAAATGGATCTCCCTGCATACGTAAAAAACCAACAGGTACCCACTGTGCTTAGACCGAAGATTCTAGGCGTGTTCCAGATGGCACGTTAACATTCGGCCGTGGCGAATACACAATAAAGAGAGTCAGCAAAGGGAACCTTGTCTTGAAGGTATTGGCAGGCAGCTCACGGCGAAAACGTAACCCTCGATTCGATACAAAGTACTGAGGATTGGGGAGCTGAATCATCAATTATTACGCAGCAACAATATGGACGACACAGTCATTGGGCAAAATTACAAACTACTTAATACACTGAATTACGCACAATCACCACCTCACTATTCATGACAAACGAAGAAGACGACAGGCACTGGAGAGAGGCTACTGAAGACAGACCATTTTCTGGCAATATGGTTCATTGACATGATAAATACAAGCTGTAATCTAGATAACTAAATCGTATTCAGCGTTCAGAAAGCCCTCTATAATATAGATCATTTGTGATTCCTTGCACATAGGCACTTACTGTAAGGTAAAACATACAATAACATGCCTAAATTTGAAAAATCGATGTTTCTGGCAACGGGTCTACGAATTATATTCGAGCGCACAGCGATCGAGGGATTGGTCCCACAAAAAGTGTGAACAAAGTTGGCAATCTCGATGAGATGTTCTGCACATCACCATCACTTTGGTGTGGAACAAAACATTTTATTTTAAATACATTCACCTGAAAATGAGTTTTGAATGACAGACCCAGATAAAAAGGAATTTTCAACATTGTCTTAGCGCCCTCAGTGGAAACTTTGATCGCTTCGCTCATTTAGCTATAACTACTCGTATTTTAACTGTTAGATTGAAAAAGCTATAGCTCACACCGGCAAATCATTTGCCGTCTGTTGGTCTTGCTGCATTAGCTTGCAATGTTTGACAGATGTGCTATTATAGCTAATATTCGAATATGCTCAAAACGAAAGCTTTGTTATCATAGCTAGAATGCCATTATAATCTCATAAAGCGTTCATTGGATTGGGAGCACACAATCAAAACGCAAAAAGTTATATTATTTGCCAAGAATTTGTTGACAATACTAGACTAATAACTCTCAAGCTAGGATGAAACGGAGCGAGCGTGGTTTCATTTTTAAGTTATATTGTTTAATCACCTGTAACAGGATATGTTTAATCGGGGGTTATCGAAAAGAGCTCGCATACTCTTGTTGCTTACAGCAGAGTTTGTGAGTTTTCGGAGAACAGAATCTACAGTTTATAGATTTTTATACCTCAGATCTCTGTGAAACTGATTTGGTCCAGGGTTGACGCATTATTGGAAATACACAGTTGAATTTGTTTTCGTTCGATAGCTCTCGCCAAAAAATTCGTTTGATACCAAATTTGACTCGATAACTTTTATTACAACAAAAATTTGTGGATCTGTTGAACTCCCATAGCAAAATTGCTAGTAGTATTTCCGTCTTTTTCATATGCCAGGACAATACTTGTAAAGGGTACTGATGTTCTTTAGTGTTCTACCATCATGCTAAAACGAAGATTCGGCTTTTATTTTTTCGATATCTTAACTTCAGATAGGTGACTCGCCGCAGAACTGGTCTTGAATACCCGGTTTTTCGTTACTGCTAAAACTATATTGCAACATCGCAAATGTAGATTGACGGCGAATTAAAGAAAATTTGTGTCTATATTCGTTACTCATTTGGTTATACTTATCCCAGATTATCGGTTTTTAAAAACTTGGCGTGCGATTTGCACTGTTTTATTAAAACGGTATGGTAGATTGTTGAGTTTCGTCATTTCCATGGTGTAGGCAAGAGTTTAGCGATCATATTAAATGTTCGTCTCGATTGGTGTATTAGTTAGTTATTTATATTTATCACAAGTTGACAGAAATTTGAAAAAACGGACGGGTTCATTTTTTATGCCCACTTGCCATTTTTAATGTGTTTTCGATCTAGCGCATTACATGTAATTTTTATAAACAAACAGTATAGCCTACTATTGAAGGGATGCCGTACAACAATTTAAAAAAACTTACGTCTGTTTGGTAAAACAGCTGAGCACGCTTGATAACCTAATAGGCACTCATGCGGTAAAAACGCACAACAACATGCAGAAAATTTTAAAATTGCTATTTCTGGCAACGGGTCGACAATCCATATTCGGCCCCACAGCCACTTCACAAAAACCGATGTGGTCAACAAAGTCGATAATCTGATTCTTTATTGTAATCTCGGTTTTTCAATGCCACATTTTTAAAATGTTTTTTGCCATTTTGATCCGGAATTTGAAGGTGCAGCTGTTCGCGTTCAATTAAAGGGCACATCCACATCAGTTTTGCTATGGAAAAAAGTTGTTGAAATCCGGCCATGCGAAAATGTGTTACGAATCACAGAAACATAATAAATAGAAATTTTCAAGATTTTCGCCCTAGTGCTCTCAGTAGAAACTCCGCTCGCTTCGCTTCATTTATTTAGCTTACCATTTATTTATAATAGTTATCTCAGTATAATAGTCATCCATGTTCATGTTGATGAGAAGTATGTCCCTGAGGCTCGGACCTCCACTACCACTACCCCTCCCCCCGACCAGGGTCTGAGACTCGCCAATACCACTAATACGTAGTCTGGTTTCTTCCCTGAGACTCCGCGCGCACCCCATCCCACACCCCCCAGCTTCCTGTAGGTGCGCGCGGAGAGTTATGAAAGCAATAGACGCAAATTTGAGTAAATTAAGCGGAAATTGATTGAAGTTGGCAATAATCAGGTTAAAAATTCAGCTAAATTTGGACTCCAAAAGAATTTCGTAAATTTGCACCCTGACAATCTCCCGGCTGATCTGCCACCGCTTCCCCACCCGTAAGATATTCCCCTTGTTGCACGCGCTATCCCAGCCGGTACTACGGACTCCGTGCGTGTATGACGTTATATTATATCAATCAATTTTTGGCGATATCGTGCCTGTCAACCTAATAATAGCAGCATAGCGTCTGCTAGAGTTTAATTCAAGTATTTATTTTAACAGCATGGGGC
This sequence comes from Trileptium ribeirensis, assembly GCA_030248225.1. NCBI lineage: Eukaryota > Metazoa > Nematoda > Enoplea > Enoplida > Thoracostomopsidae > Trileptium > Trileptium ribeirensis. Next base: position 74,726 of record JASANE010013923.1, read on the forward strand.
ATCATAATGCATCAAGTGATTTTATGTAATACTAATGCAATATGGATATAAAAATTCATTCGATAGGTATGTTTTTCTTACTAGTGCTATGCTACAGCCATGCAATGTTCGCAATGTGTTTTGTACAAAGACGTGAGAAATTTCGTACCATTATGTGCTTAATTTTCTACGAAAATCCACTCATTTAGTATTTATAGATTAGTATAAATAGATCTGACAATTTTTATAAGCCAAACAAGTTGGTGAGAGGAGTCCTTACAATGGAGTAAGAGCGAAATGGGATATAAACTGCAGTTTCGTATATAGTGGAAACTTTCGTGTGTACTGCAACTTACATAGTGTGAAAATTTTACAATTATAAAACATTATTCAATGTTCCTCGGTTTCACTAATTGGAAACACTGGGAATGCGTAGATTGTTGTGAACATGGCAGATTACAAATAATTGCTCAATACAGAATACCTTTATAATATTAAATGTTATGGAGTTTCAAATTTTAGATTGGAAACAACGCAGTGTTGGCCCTGATACCAAAACAGTCGTCAATGTATAATTTATCTCTATTCTCAGAACCATCCGATAAATCATTGAGAAGTTTCAGTGAGTTGTTTTTAATTTTTTATAATTTACTTAATTGTTTTAGTAATGGGCGCCTTACTGTCTATTTTCATATAGATTATTTAAGAATAATTCACATGGCTGACAGCATACCCATGCTTATTGTACCCATTGACATAGTATGTACTTCATCAATATCATCACCTATGCAATTGGGCAACACATAGCTTTGACAGGGCTGGATGTTTTTGTTTTATTTTGCTATTCGGATGCGTAACGCATGGATTTTAATGGCGGAGAAGGTAATGAAACTAGATTCTACAATCCCAGGTCACAATATTACTCTTAAATAGCTTGTTTATTAATCCTTCAGCTTGATATTACGCAACGCTTGCATGTGTTCATATATTCAATGGCTACCTGGTCGCTTTGGTTTCTTGGGGATGCGAGATGAAATGAGCTGTCAAGCTTGAACTCTGTCTATTCGTTTGTTGGCCCTGAGTTTTGTCTTCCGCTCTTCCTCAAATCTCAAGTAATGAAATGGGCGTCTGGGGAACTTACGGCTAAATGTAAGTGCGGACGCAGATAATTGCTGACGAAACTGCGCCCGTCTTTTGCCGTTTACTTCATATTTTTAAGATATAGCTTAACCGGTTTAGATAAATTTTCCATTTAGTACAGCCAAACTCGTTGATCTGATTTATTAACTTTTTCACCCGTTACAGTTGGAGACAGAATTAAAGCATTGTTAAAAATGCATAAGTAATTTTGCTCAAAAAGGGTAAATCTTTAAAAATTGAACTGCTTTTGTTGGATAATAATTGGCCTAGCTTTGACAAAACTTACGGAAAAGCAAATAAAATTTATTTATATGTGCCTAGAATAATTTATTTATTGCGTTTGTTGCTGAATGTTTTCGTTAATACGGATTTCAGTTGTATATATCTGCCGTTTTATATAAAACTATGTTGATTTCAAAAATTTCAAGCTTCATCCGTTGCTGAAAGTTGCAATTGAAACGGGG
>JASANE010013924.1:0-25948 GCA_030248225.1 Trileptium ribeirensis
TCAAACTCCCAGGACAACCTAACGCCTCTGACCATGTAGTTCATGTTAACCGCACCAAACCATGCTACAGACCACTAAGTAGTTTTCCAGACATGGCCGATTTACTAAAGGCCGTGCCTCCCGCATACATTGAAGCTGCACTACAAGAACCAGGAGAAACTATCCTTACCGATAAATATTTCGCCAGGGAACTACAGGCTGCCGATTCAGAGGCAGTCGACCGGCTGCGCCAAGACATCGACGGTGCATCCGACACTACTAGCGTGGAGATCGGTGATCTTAATCTAGTATACACGCAAGCTCAGGCTGACATACACCGCGCCGTAGTGGAACAATTGGCCGTTCAAGCCCCAGCCCAAGGCTCATCCGGAGCCCCGCAACAAAACAGGTTACCCATTTGTGACCCCGATAGAACCCCCGACACCGAATGGCCCACTATCTCGCAAGAACTCGCTACACAAGACCCTGCTAAGTTGCCTTACGCGCTTGACAAAACCCCAGGTTCATTCTCGCCGGAATACGGACAACATACTGCCCCAGTTACCATACAGGAACGAGAGCGATCCATCAGAACTGAGGAACCAACTAGACCCTTAGCTCTGCCACGATCAGGCAATGGACGATCACTGCGCCCATTTAACGTCAATGACTTAGGCCTCGTCGAACTACTCGCTTCACAAGACCCGGACGAGTCCTCGCCCCATACTCCCGAACCAGCTATCTCCCCAACTTCAGCCGTAGAACACGCAGTCCAGACCTCGCCGCTTACGCCTGCCCAAAGACGCGCTGCAGCCGCCACACAAACCTACCGCAGTCCTCGCTCACAACGCTTAATCATTGACTCGGATAAACCACTAACCTCGTACCACTTCCACCGTGAACACCTGGAACGGCATGAACAGCACTATTCCAAGCCTCGCCAGGCATATTCAGCTCCACCCACTCCGCTCCCGCACACGCCGTTAATGCCTTTAGGATTCGAAGCTACGTTAGAGGAGCACACACCAGACGAATGGATCACACCGTACTCGACACCTCCTAGACCGCTACCTACACAATCCGCCCCAGTTTATAGCCAACCTCCCATAGAATCAGCCCCAACTCGAAAACCCGTACCTAAACCACGACAGAAACCAGCTAAAACCCCCACACCGGCTAGCGAACCAGTGTATTCTGTAGACTCTGAGGATACTTCACCCGAATCGATGGAACCTCCAACACCGCCGCATCGATGGACAATCCCACCCTTACTCTCACCTCTCGCGGAACGTAAAACTAGGACCCCACCCCAGCAATGGATAACCCCAGTTGCGTTATCACCCCTACCGGAACGAGAGACTGGTACCCCTCAGGTTTCTTCCTTTGGTCGCTGGACCACTAGGAGACAAAACCAACAAGCAGAATGGGAATGGGCATTGGAAGAAAGGAAGAGGATCAGAGATGAAGAGGCCCGTGCTCGAGGAGAACTTCAGGATGCAACCGATCTAGTAGAATATTTAGCAGGACCTATCATACCACACCCACCCTCAGAAGACCAAACGGCCGCCGACGACATTGTGGCAGAATTTGTTGAAAGTTTGGCTAGGAGACGTGAGGAAAAGGAAAGAGATATCAAAGAGTCACGTCGACCCACCGAATCTTCGGAGGGCGGCGAAGCTAAACGATCTCGACGACGAGCCGTCCCCACGGCTAGCGAAACAACTTCAACCATAGGCGAATCAACCCAGGGTTCTTCTATTCGGGGGAGGAAGAAGGCGCCGCCGCGCAGCGCATCCTCCGCCATGAAAGGAACTCTAGCTCGACCCGCACGCGCCAAAGCTCAACCGCACGTTACTTGGGAAGACTGGGACGATGAGATACCCCTGAGTCAACTTTTACCGGGACCTAGTCGAAGACCCCGCTTCGAACTCGACCCCTCTACTGAGGAGAGCGAGGGATCTCCTGAGTTAGGACCTTTCGGTGAGAAGACCGAGGACCGGACAGAACCTCCTGAACCCACTCGGCGCCAACCACATCGTCAGGCTAGGGACCGCCGCCGAGTGTATACGGACTATATACCACACGGACCGGAAGCCAGAGTGGTAATCCCGCGTATGATTCCCCGAGAGCCTGCTCCCCGACCCTCTGTCCCAGCTAGGCAAACTGTGCCTTTTGCCCCTCCGACTCGACATCGTGACCCTGTTATGCCCATGAACCCTCCGGCCAGGAATGTTCGTGCCCAGCACGACATGTTTGAACCTTTCAGGGACATATTTGACGACCAGGACATTGAGGACATGTTGGCCGCGCATCCTGATTTGGAACCGGACGAGAATGACGGACAACGACAATTACGACCTGAAGACATTGGACTGGAGGTAGTTCAACCTCCCAGACAACCACCTCGGGAAAGACGATATTAGCACAAACGCCAGCCCAAAACATCGCTCCCAAGAACTCGAGCTCCCGCGCCAAACGACCTTCAAGAGCCGCCACTAACGGCGATGAATATTATTACAGGAAACCTCGACCGAAAATCCGCAAAATGGAACAAATCCCGCAGCCGCGTGTGCCGTTCTATACAATCAACTACGCCGCTCCCATCGAAACGTTTCTTTCGAAAGGCACACGTTGGCCAGAACTATCAAACATGGCTCCGTTGGGTCAAACTATCGAACAATACCCAATCGAGTATGCTTCAACGGAGCAAGGCTATCAGCTCCTCGTCACCTATTTATTCGACGAGGATCAAGCCAGGCAAGATATTTCCGACCTGAAGATGGGAGCTCGAGACATCAAGGCCATTTCCCGGAGAAACAAATCAAAATTCCTCGATCCCGAAACTACGGAGCGCCTTCGCCCCGCCCTACCGCACCTCATGCGGACGGTGCTCCTCAAAAAATTCAACATTCCAAAATTCCAACACGTCTTGCTCGCAACCGGCCATGCACAGTTGCTTGAGGCGAACCGTTCGGACTCATTTTGGGGAATCGGTCTTGGACCAGACGACGTCGCCTTCGGCCGACGCCCACGGCCATGTCACAACGTCATGGGCCGCCTCTTAGAGGAAATACGGACCTTCATCCGTCACGGAATTGCCAACTGGCCCAAGGTCCTTATTTTGGGCGACAATGTGGCCGCGCCGCTAGTGAAGAGGGCCGCTTCGAAGGGATGGTTCGCCATCGCCTGGCCTGGTGCCACCATGCAGTTCCTGATCCGTCTGGCGACGTGCATCGCGACGTCGCAGACCGAGACGATAGTGATACTTGGCGGATACCGGACCGCCCTTCGATCTAAGCCATACGAAGGCCGTCTATTAGATACACCAAGCAAAGTTATGCGCCGTGTGCGGCGGCACATTTGCTCATTCGATTACCTCCTGAACGATGGCGCCCGAGCTATTATCGCACCCCCGCCACCGACTTGGGATGTTGGACAAGATGATGTAAACACATGGGCTCAGGAATTTACGCAATTGTTTCAAAACATTAAACGCCAGTTCCCCGATCGGGCATGGAAATCAACCATGCCCCGATACCCGTCGGAACTATTAGAAACAAATGCCTGGGAGGCAGGTACCAGCGACAACCCGCTCGCAGAACCCCAAATCACGGAGCCATACATTGGCTTCCTTCGTCAGTGGGTGGAAACGCAAATCCCATAAAACGGGAGTAGAGACGGAAAAGGAATACAGGACAATGATACAAGGGCTATGGACCTAGGACGATACTGGGTATATTTGTTATAACGTGATGTACTTAACCTTCCATGTCATTGTACTATATTACCTTGTGCTTATCTGTACATGCATGTTATAGCGGCAGGAACTATAGGCCACGAAAGCACGCAAATCAACCCTTCAAACCCAGGTAAAAAGTCATTTTTCCCCTTAAAATATAGGAGGAGGACTTAGAGTTGTAGGGACTGTGGGATCACCACAGTAATGAAGCACAGCCAACACCCGCCACAAAAATAGTTTGCCGAACAAATAAAACAAACAAAAGCAACAATCGTTCGTGTAACACTTAGTGTTTCACTGTCTGTATATACAGGTTAATTTATTCTGGGGTTTTTCTCTTTTCTCTTCCTTCTTGGGTCCTCTGGTATTAGTCATTCTGCGCCTCCTTTTTGACAGGGGATCCCGATGGGGATCCCGATGTAAGAGAGAGAACGGTGACAATCAAACGGACACATACAGACATTATTCTAAACCCGTATATCTAAGTCCGAAAATTTCCATTTAAAAATATAAGAGATGTAACAGGGCCGCTTCGGCCCTGTCACGAGCATATCAGGATTCTCACACTCCAAATGGCATCGGGACGCGTTGGCACATGGCTATTTTGAAAAAAAAAGTAAAAATAAAATGTTACTTATTTCATGAACCGTTTGTATGAAGGTAAAACGTTACTTATTTTATGAACCGTTTGTATAAAAGTAAAACGTTACCTATTTTATGAACCGTTTGTATAAAAGTAAAACGTTACTTGTTTTATGAACCATTTTGTATAACAGTGTCGTTCATATGAACCATTTTGTATAACAGTGTCGTTTATATGAACCATTTTGTATAACAGTGTCGTTCATATGAACCATTTTGTATAACAGTGTCGTTTATATGAACCATTTTGTATAAAAGTGTCGTTTAAATGAACCATTTTGCATAAAAGTGTCGTTTATATAAAAATGAACCATTTTGTATAAAAGTGTCGTTGGCGTAATAATGAACCATTTTGCATGAAAGTGTCGTTTGTATTGATGAACCGTTTTGCATAATGATGTCGCTTTATAGTAAGGGGAATGTTTTGTATACAATTGTCGCACTATATTAATTAATTGTTCTGTATAACGTGCCGCATACTTTCGTTGTAATTTGCGACTTTGTTAGGGACGAGTGTTACAATCAGACCAAATTATGAGGAAATGAGCCGCCTCAACCGACCTGTGAGACCGAAAATAGAGCCCCACGCCGACGGAAACTGGAAATTAGTCGAAAACCCAACTAGCTGGCACTATGTGTTATAGGGTTGACGGTTACGACCGTCCGGGAATAGGAGGCCCCTGGCTGCACATTCAGGAAAGCGCATTTATTAAGACCGAAATCAAAAATAGTAAATTTACTTGGTTTTAGCAATATACTAGGTAATGGTTACAGGAAACAACAAGTAAAACTAAGCGGAATCACACTCTTGGTAGTTTTCGCGAGCATGCGGAACGACGGATGCCGGGTTGATTCGAAGGCCCGCCACCGTTTACGGTGCCGTGATCCTGAATATAATCACCATAGACGGGTAGAACACGTTGGTAAAGGGTGAGGGGACTTCTAAAACCGCTCCGGACAACGCCAGAACTTCACTTGTAATACGTAGAGACAATCGCTACTTACGCTAGGTAGGGTTGTCACTGTTGAACCCGGATGATCTCTTTCCATGTAGTTGGGACATATCATATGTATAATATGTACTTGTATCTACCTATGTGTGTGTTGTGGACAACTTATTAGGCAAAGCCGCCGTGTTTCTGTAGTCTATTACGGTATGCAACCAATACAAACCCCACTTTCTAACATTTCCGCCGCCATACCCCGCGTCGGAACCGGCGCATGCGACCCCTCGTTTTGTTCACCGTGACTAGTTGAGTCCAACCATACGTTTTGAACCCCCGCCCGAATCCCTGCTGACCCGCTGCAGCCGCGCAAAGATGCCTAGAAAGCCGTTGCCAACTGCTGATGGGCGCCGACAAATCGAGATTTTTCCCTCCACTCTAAAATGGGCGAATCGCCCCTCGTTAGATTGGTCTCGATGAGACATTTCCAAAAATACCCGGCGGGTCTCGCTCCGCCGCCCCGTTAACCCGTACGACCAACAAATGTGCCCCCCATTGTAGCTACGACTCTCTCTAACCGCACCAATTTTAGTACCGTTTTTACTCCTACCGCCCTAGTGGCGATATCACCCCTCATTCGAACCGCCGTTGGACGGTGAGTCCAACGATACCTAGCGGGCGTCGCTCCGCCCAACCGTTAACGCAGGAGAGCCCGCTAAACGCCCCCATACTAATACACATCAGAACCCATGGATGGGTCCCGACCCGTTACTGCGTCTACCCCCCTTGTGTTTGGCATCAATCGACCCCGTTTTCCGTCCTGGGACCGAATTTGGCCCCATCCCCTCGAAAATCCTCCCGGATTACCCTCGTCCCGCTACCCTTCCCACACCCGCCTCGTGTCCTCGCTGTCTTTTCGCTTTTGTCCTCGTTCTCTCTCTAACCGACGTTTCTGGTCGGTTTTCTTTTGTCGTCGTTGTTGTTGTGTTTGCTGTGCTTTGAGTGTGTGTTTATTCCGAGCGACCTTTCTGTCGCTCAGGACGCCAGCATGTCTCATGTGTACTGTGTGTGTTTGTGTATGTGTTCGTGTGTCTTCCATGAGTATTCGTAAGTAGATATATATATGTATGTATACATAAGGACACATGAAAAAACGGACGGACGAGGACATCATACAATAAAATTCGCTGAAATTTCAGAGTTTTACGGACGGACAAGACATTAACGTATAGGGCGAACGGGGGGGCGATTTAGGGCCCTCCCGCGGACTCTAGGGGCCTTGGAGTAGGGCGCCTGACCAGACAGGAGTGCTTTAAGGGTTGCCCCGTCTCGGGCCTCGAGACGGATGTCTTCCCGTCGTCGGCTTCCCCCCGGCAAGCCGTCGGAACGAGAGGATTCGCTGAAAATTTTAAATTAAGCTTGAGTTTTTTCGACGTTTTGCTGTGTCCTCGCGACTCGGGTCACCTTCCGTGACGAGATTGAGTTAAATCGACGAGCGGCATATCTCGATCACAAAGGGGAAGTCGTTGTTTGCCGACCCAATTAAGACAGGAAATTTAAACAGTCCGAAATAAGGGACAGATTGCAACTTTTAAGGACATTACAGGGAATTGGGTGACGATTCAACCATCTTGGGACCGGATGTTATCTTAAAGACGTGGGCGTTGGATTGGATTTCAAAGAACATCCGGCGCTAATTACAGGTTACTCAAGCTTAAAAGCTCAAGTTTCATGAGAAAATCGGGGTTAAAATCACAGATGGTCAACTTCCGAGTACTCGGAAGATTCAAACTTAAAGTCGGCAAATTTAATTGAAGCCGACTCTCTTTAAGGACATCGACGGTTTACGGTAGGCGTCAAGACTTTATTTTCTGGAAGTGTCCCCAGTTGGACGCTGGACAGAAAACCCAAAAAAGTGGGCGTCAAGAAGTCGCCAACGATTGGACGGCTACAAAATCGCCATCGTAACATACAGGCCAAAATTCCGAGGTTACGACCAACGCGTCGAATCTTGGAATCAGTTCGACTTCGGCAGCGCGGAGTTCGGTCGACTCTACTGACCGGCTCCGACGCATTTTCTCTGTTGTTTTGTTATCGGTTTTGATGCTTTCCAGTGCTTTCCTTTTTTCGTTTGCGATTGGATTCGACGGACGAAGGACCCGCGTAGACCACTTCGGTTTTGCGGAAGGGGACTAGCATTAGCTGTCCCGGATCAACTACTGTAAGTCAGGAGAGTTGAGCGCATGGGGTTTAGTTTCCCAGCATGTAACAGTGACAGGCCGTTCGTCGAGTAGAAAGTTAGATAATAGTAACAAGAACCTTCTCCTTGTGGGGTAGTTTGACAGTGATGCTCGGGCACCTCTCCTGGCTGCGCTGTCTAGATTGCGTGATCAACCTTCCTGCGTCGAGTTCTGTTCTAGGCGTTCTAGGGATTGCACGGAATCGCTGTAGAGCATAGGACAAATAGTCGAAGTCCTTCTGATTCCCCGTGGTCTTAGGTAAGGCACAACAAAACGGACGCTTCTCGTCCAGCTTTTTACATGACTTGCTTCTTTTGAGTTAGGATCGACGAATTTTCCTGAGCCGACCACGGTAAAATTTTTGAACGTGCATACCACCAAATAAGGTCTTGTTCGATGATTTGTTTTGATGGTTTTCCAAATTTGCAGCTTAGTTGAACGTTCAATGCTCATGCCGTGTTTGAGCTTGGACAGAACGCAGACTAGGGACGGGGGACTAGCCTCCGTCGGGTTTTAGGAAACCCTTAAATTTCATTGTGCTCCTGAGTTAAGAAAATTTGGGAACCTAAAAGAGTGAACAAATTCTAGGTATTATCACTTGAGTTTAAGGTGTTTGCTGTCTAGGGATCATCTCGGTTTTAGGATCGTTTGACGTTGACCTTAGGGCGCTTAAATCAATCCTGTAAGGATCTTGTTCGACTACAGAATTCTTTGCGACGACTGACCGGATTAGCTTCATATGCCCCTCTAGACCCCCACCCTATTCAAAAGAGCTGGAGGAATATGGCCCCCAGCCGATCAAAATTTCGCCGACCTCGCTTTGTGACGAGCCCGCTCTGTTTAGTGTTAACACACCAGTCAATTGCCCCGAATGGCTACTTTCGATAAACAATTCGGTTTACCAGCGTTCACTACACTATGGCAACATGGTCTTCTCGCGATATCGTTGGCTAAAAGAGATAAAATTAAGAGCTTGCCCCTGCACCATCGCTAGAAACCGCCGTTGCGGGAGAAACACATTGTGTCCCCGCCTTCAAACAAAATTTTAGGACCTTCAAAGAATTAAAGAAAACTTATCTCCTCGCCCGGGCCATTTCGGCCACAAACCGGGCGAGAGCAAAACCCCTGTTTCGTTTTGGAGCGAGTCGATCGCTGAGTTTAACCAGGTTTCACTATTTACCATGAGTGCCCGTTAGGCTATGTACTGTGTATGCCCAGTTTCGCTTTCTCTATACTTTCTGTATCAGCTAGTTACATTTTCCCAGTTAGTGAGTTGAACCTGCACGGAGAATTCAAGTCCGCTGCAGTTTTTACATGTCTTAACCATTCAGCCACAAGAACACATTGACTTTTATTATTGAGTCAATAATAACTCAACTGCAGTACACTGCAGTTGAGACACTGCAATATCGTAGTGAAATAAAAAGAGCACCGTTAGAGAGAGGCAAAAGACAAACAACCCAAGAACAAAACAAAGGACCCGAATGCGTCCCGCGCCGATCGCCCCGGGCCCGAGTAGTGCAAACGACCCCGTTAGGTAGGAAACGAGGCTAATTTGGCCTTTGGATAGGTGTGGTCAGTCAGAAATGGACTCGCCGCATCGCCCGAAACCCGACCTCAAATTCAAAGAAAAATCAACTGGCTATCAAAGTCAAAGGAAAATCAGCTGGCTGGATGATTGTCCCGCAAGTTGTTTAAAAGGACGCCTCACGCCGCGTTGCAACCATGACCGTGTCCCGTCGGCTTGAATTAAAGGAAACTGTTCCATTTACTACTTCATTTGCCCCCCAGTCTTCGTCGTTCGGTCAGTCGTACTATGAGGTAGGTAGGGATGCCAAATACTATAGGGTGAATTTATGCATACGCACAAATGAGAGTACATCTTGAGGATAAATCGCCAGGCACTCCTTGTCCCCAATTTAGAGTCGACATCGCCCTACGTAGCGCCACAACGACGCTGTCGAGATCGCATAGTCAGTCTGAGCACTGTTGTTCCTTCCCCCGCCTGAGTATTCGTCGCCCAGAGCGACCTGCGTTAAGGAGCGATTTCCGAAGCACTCTAGGGCCCCTGCTTAATGCGCCGCATAGCTGACTTGTTCGCTAACATTGAGTCGAAGCAGGGATAACCGCCCCTAGTTCGCAACTTAGCGAATATCTGCACGCTCCTCCGCTGTTCTCTTTTTAACGTCCCGTGCCACCACGTTATGTTGGACTGCAACGAACCTAGCCAAACCCTACTAGGTTTACCCAAACCGCTCCGTGCTGTTTAGGAACACTCGTCCCCTCCGATAACCGTTAATTCATGTAAATAAACTTTGTATCTTGACACACTGAGTGCCGCCTCATTTTTACCGAGACGATAGGAGCTTTCTTTTCTGGTTTGTCCGCTCGGACGAGCAGGTGCTACCCGTCATGGCTTGTGGGCGAGAATGTCACAAGCACTGGCGGGCAGAGCCTTCTGTCACTGCTATTTACGCTCTAAGGAAATAACCGGATAACACGAGCAAAATTTTATTAATCAATGACCGATACTCAAAATTTGTTAGGAACACACTCGATTCGAACGAGTTAAAACTTCCACTGGTCAAGGTGCCAGTGCGCTCACTTAGAATTTACTGAAAAGAGCAGGCCACGCCAGTGATAATACGACATTAAACATTCAGGGCTCGTCGGAACCCTGTGGGGGCCACATAGGTCAATGCTCTAACACGGAGCATACCGCGATTTTAACCAGGCAACTCATCTTGAGCTTCAAATTTCTAGGGACTTCTTCATGTCTTAATCAAACACTTATTGCGCTAAAATAGAATTAAACAACTTCCGATGAGTCTAAGATAGGGAATAGCGGCTAAGCTCCATGACCTGCGAGCAGGTGTCGATGCTAGCCTCCCTGGGGGACCTCAGAAATCATACCCGATACTAGACACATGCGCAACCCTTCGGGCGGGGTCCGAACACACCCCGTGAAGCGCGCTGATGATATATCGTTTGGATATCTTAATATCCTTGCCTCTAACTAGTAGTCAGCGTTTTCTTAGTCTTTATTCATAGCGACTAGACGACAGTGAATGGTTCACTGTTGACATTGGACATTGTTTAGAGACATTTGCAGGTGCAATATGATATATTTCCTTAGTATTATCTCAGCAGTATTACTTCTGTTGGTGGCGCGCATCAGTTGTGGAACCAGAGACGACACCGATGATGATTTGGAAATTTGTTTGGATCGCGCGAGAGCCACGGAATGTAATGGGTTTTATGGAAGTGAGTTTAGTTTGATTTAAAATATACCTCCTACAAACGTAAAAACGTAAACGTAAAAAAATATCACTGCCCGTTATAAATTTACTACATTGTGAGGTGAATGATGGCATATTGGTGAATATTAGTGCAAGTTTTGGCAAATGTTAATAAATTTCATTATTCGTGCGTGACCCAGTAGCCAGTTCCGCACACCAGAACCTGTGTGTTTGTACCGAGTAATTCATCATAATTTCACAGCGACTGCTTAGAAAATTATGGCTTACCGTTTTCCTGTTGCACTACTGCCTCGTATACATTATAATAATCAAAATTTCGATAGCTATCTAGTGACATCGCATTTGCCTGGCATCGCTTGAATTTTGACATTGTCTTGAAGAGTAAAGCTATAAAAATAAATGCAATTTTACATCAACTGGCGAGAAAATACATTTGACCTTTCTGTGCTTGCATCGCATTTGGGTACATTATCGTTGTATACAATTTTTAAACAAAATGATTTTAAACCTATATACTACAACCACGGTCCATGTGTTTTAATTTTTTTCTTAAATGTCGATCTGTACAGTTTGTTACAAATATTGTAATGTAATATTAAAATGCAGTATTAAATACTTACTTATATAAGATAAACGAAATAACGAAAGATTGTATATTTTACTCGGATATCTCTAAAATCAGTCTTAAGTATGAAACAGATTTGTCATGGATTATGTGAAAAAGCTTTAAGGTGATGCGCAATATTACGGGTACCTATACAAGAAGTATAAAATTTTAAGATTTGGTCATTGGTGGTGTTCACATATTTATTCATTAATTGAGACTGAAAAGGAAAGATTCCCAAAAATACTGTACTATGAAACATATATGCGATCCTTCTCTTTACACCAGCCCGAAATGAATCAGTTTTGAAAATGCAGCGGAAATTTTGGTATCATTCAACTCAGCTTGACGAGACGATTCTAAAAATTGCCCATTTATGCTGGATTTATGACAAAAATTTTTGCACTGCATGGGTAAACCGATGATACTCCGGCACCAAAAATTTTCGAATAAATTTTTCCTGTTGCGTATAACTATATCTATCGTTCAAGTCGACTGCTGGTAAAGCTGGCTCAATGGGTTCATGAGTTACGGAGTTATTTCCATTTATGTGAAATCCTAAGGCTAAGCCTGAGGCTAAGTCGTTAACATATGAACCGATTGAACTAATTTACCACCATTCGGCTCTCTTCGTCAATACGATTCGAATGATATAAAAATAATATATTTATCGAAAAATTTCTCTTTCAAAAATTCTGGGTACCAATTTAGGATAAAAATCAAAACTTTCTTTATAATTTTTGGAACGAAATGGGAATTTTCTGAACCGCCTCATCGAACTAAGTCACATTGGGTGTCGTAATACAAATATACATGATTATTTAGTAAGTTGTGTACCGGATCCCTTAGCACGGAGAACTCGTGCGTGTCGCTTATCCGGGAACGATCACCGAAAACTTTCTGGACGTATTGCTCTTTTTCACTTGCTTTCCTAAAATTCTGTATTGAAATCGTTCGTGACCTACTGGTGATACATGGCACCTATGTAGTGTTTGCTCTAAAATATAAAACTGGTGGTTGGAATACTCAGGCTGATGGCATCGCGGTTTTCGAGGATGAGTGCAGCATATTCGCTTGAATGTATAAAATATACGTCGTATTCAATAGCGTGATTTTTATATAACGTATTGTTTACCTTGCCGGTATCGGGTTAACTCTATCATAATGATTTGCTTATATAGAAGATTTGAAATGAATCGTTCATGCATCGTATTACTAAACCTGTACCGCTGGCGCTATATATGCTAAATCTAGTGAAGAAGGTGTGAATTATTGGTCAGGCGTGAACATTCTATTTGTTGACCGGTAGCGGACAGGGTTGAGATCTTGCGCTCGCATGTATGCAGGAGTGCCTGTTCCATAGCCGGTGGAAGGAAATCATTTCGGCACAGCTGGGTCGAACGGTAAACCACGCCGAGTGGATCTATTCATGCCCCTAGATACGTGCGCAAATTAGCGGACCGTATCCTCTGGAACTCCAGGTTTTTGAGGTCGGTGTCCCATCTTATTACCAAATCGCGTAATGTGGGTAAGTTGAGGTCGGTGGGCCGTCCAATCCACAAATTGCGTGAAATGGGTAAGTTGATGTTACATATAAGCCTTTCCATCGCCTCCCGTTACAATTGTTTACGCACGCTGCAGATGGCATAGTTCGTAAAACAAGTTGCTCACTGTTTCAACATGTATAAGCTAGATAAAACAAAACTCATTCCAAATACATCTCCAAATCTAGTAAGTATGTAGAAAAACCTAGTAGTGACATTATTTTGTGCTAAAATTCTTGGCGCACCTATTAGTACGGTGGAAACTACATTTCTTGACTGTAAAAAATAGCCATTCTTTTGGACTGGTGACGAAGAACAATTAACCGTGCGGAAATTTTTGGCCTTATTTCTTGCGGAAATTTCAAATGATGTTTTTTTTCGGTGTTTCATGTATCAATATTTGTATTTCTTACAAGATGTGTATTATTTCGTGCACTTAATACGTTTGTTTAATCCGGATGCCATATAATTATAGAGTATTCGGAAAATCAGCGATGGCTTAAACTGAACGGAGGTCGAATTTCGGTAAAACATCTTGATAGTGGCACCGATGCAAGATCAATAAAATTGCCCGGGCGTTACAAATTAATATTTGATGATATTCGTGTTAGTTCGCCATACGATTTGGAGTTTCTAGTCGGAGATTTACGAATCGATCTAGATGACGTTCCCGTTATAGGCACTGTTCAGGTTTGTTAGTAGCTATTTTATCTAGCTTAAAATATAATTTGAAATTCTAACCCAATCCTTATATCTGTTTGCTGTTATGATTTTGTTAGTATTGGTTGGTTGTAATTACAAGTTATAGTTATCCGATATATTTTTCCGTATTCCTAACTTTCTATACCTGGGGATCCTTCGAAATATGCCTCAGGCTACATTGACGTTGTATATAGCTTCCTGTAGATATAAGTCAGTGTTGGCAAAATAGTATTTATAAGCTATTTCTTTGTTTGATTTGTTTCAGCTAGTACATAATGCTTTGATATATTCCAGCTTTTAGTAATTTTGTGCTTACTATTTGATTTCATAGATGTTAAATAAACAACATTTGTATTATTTAAAAATCACACGCTGCATAGAAAATAATTATGTGCATGCAATGACGAGATATGCAATTTTTCAATATTTTTCATAGTCTTTAAGAAAACATAACTTTTTCCACTTAATACGAGATCACCGCTGGCACAATCTTTGAAAACAGCGCCAAAATTTGTCTAAACACATTTAGCCTAATTTGAGAAGTATTTGGCTCGTAAATCTTTTTATAAAGTTGATGGATTTTGCCAATGTCTTATCAATTCGTATCAATTTGGCAAAATAGTATAAAGCTGTTTTCAATATAATGAAAATATGAAAGATAATTTTAATATTTTTTGAAATCAGTCAATCTGGAGCAAGAAAAGCGATTTCTTTTATGTGATGAAGAAAATGGTGGTTACAGAAAACCCTCGTTAGAAGCTGCAGCTTGAAAGACTTTGTAAGTCTATTTGAGCCGCAACGTTTTTTCCAAGAGATACGTTTTTTCGGGAAATAGAAAAATATATGCTATTATTTTAAAATATGCGTAGTAGTTAGGATTAAATAATTTGCGCTTTATTTATATCTGCCATGTTTACAGCATGCAGTTTTTTTAATTTTTGACGGTCTCTAAATAAACAAATCATAGAACTAAGTCGAACAATAGTTATATATTCGAACAGTCCCAATGTCCCGTTTTCTACAGCGCAACTGGTGATACTGATAATATTCGCCCAATCACGACGTATCAAATCCGTGAGCATAAAATTGCTAAGAATACCTGCAAAATCTTTGTGAGCACACAATTGTTGGCTGATATTAAAATATCTATGCTTTGTCCTAACAAGGCGAGCGAATAATAACGTACGTGCAAATGTACGCCCCATCAATGCAATGAAAAATGTGGAATTTTCGTTAAACGGGATAATTGTGAATTTTTTGGAAACAGAAGTCCTGAATTATATATTGGCAATGAAAAGTTGAAACTTGTTGGCAAACGGGAAAGCTGGCTATTTTTGGGAAGGGAAAGTCAGAAACTTTAGGGAAATGGAAAATTTCTTGGAAACAGAAAATTCGGGAATTAATATTGGGGAGGAAAAGTCGGGAATTGTCATCAAATGGGAAAATCGAGAATTTTTGGGAAGGAAAAGTCGGAAATTGTCGCGAAACGGGGAAATCGGGAATTTTTGGGGAAAAAGTCTGAAATTGTCGAAAACGGATAAATTGGGAATTTTAGGAAGGAAATGTCGCGAACTGTCGGGAACAGGGAGATCGAGAATTTTTGGGAAGCAAAATCCGGAAAATTTCGGGAACGTGAAAATTTCTGCAAACAGGAAATCCGGGAGTTATTGGGAAGGGAAAGGCCGGAATTATAAGGAAACGGGAAATCGGGAATTTTGGGAACAATTAATGAATTGCCGGGATACGGGAAAATTGGGAATTTTTGGGAAGGAAATGTTGGAATTTTCAGGAAACCGGAAAATTTTTGGAAATAAAAAATTCGGAAATTATTAGGAAGGTAAAGTCAGGATTTGTCGGGAAATGAGAAAACCTGGAATTTTGAGAAGGCAAAGTGGGAAATTGTCCGGAAACTGGAAAATCGAGAATTTTGGGAAAGAAAAGTCGGGAGTGTCGTGAAATGGGAAAATCGGGAATTTCGGAAGAAAAAGTAGGGAATTTCCGGGAGACGAGAAAATCAGAATTTTTGGGAAGGAAAAGTCTGGAATAATCGGCAAACGTTAAAATCCAGAGTTTTTGGGAATGAAAATCCGGGAAATGGCAAAATAGCGAATTTTTGAAAGAAAAGTCGGAATCTTCGGGAAGCGGGAAAATTGGGAATTTTTGCAAGGAAAAGTCGGGAATTGTCGGGAAACGGGAAAATCAGGAATTTTAAACGAAAAATTCGGGAGCTTTTGGAAAGGAAATGCCGAAATTGTCGGGAAATCGTAAAATTGTGGAATTTTTGGAAACCAGAAAATTGGAAATTTTTTGGAATTAAAAGTGAGGAATTGTCTGAAAATTTGAGAATATTTGAGAAGAAAAAGTTAGGAATTGTCGGGACATGGGAAAGTTTGGAATTTTTCGGAAGGAAAAGTAGGGAATTGTCGAAAAATGGAAAAATCAGGAATTTTTGGGAAGGAAAAGTACGGAATTATCGGGAAACGGGCAAATCCTTGAATTATTGGGAATAGAAAGTCGCTAATTGTCAGGAGACGGGAAATTTTTGGATATGGAAAATTCGACAATTATTGTGACAGTAAAGCCGGGAATTGGTCGGGAAACGGAAAAATCGGGAATTTTTGGGAAGAAAAGTCAGGAATTTTCTGGGAACAGCAAAATCCGAAATTTTTGGAACGAGATTTTTGGAAAGGAAGAATCGGGAAATTTTCGGAATCTGATTTTTTGAAGGAAAGTCGGTTTTCGAGAAACGAAAAAATTTGGAATTTTGTTTTAGAAACAAAAAAATTTGGGAATTTTCGAGAAGGAAAATGTCCTTTCCAAAATTTTCTGAGTTTTTTTGGAAATTAAAATTACCATTTCTGGTTTTTGGGCAAGGAAAATTTCCTTCCCTAAATTTCCAGTTGAAAGGATATAAATAATCCCTTAGAGAAAGGGCAGCTGAACTATCTCCCCATGAAATTCAGTGCAGGACAGGACAAAATGGACTGTCAAACGCTTTTAGTCTTGGGCTGCTAAATACCAGAAACATCAAGAGTTCCCGACACGCTAGTGTAGCCGGTTCCAAACAGTTCTTTAGTTTTTTTTGTTTGGTGTATTTGACGCCTTAGTATATGGTATTCATTTGCCCCCCAGTTTTGGCACAACAAACACGTACTCAAAGCACGAAATTTATTCAATTTAGACAGTCACCATCAATGCTTTCCATGGAATTTACCATTCGTTCACCTTCTAATTTCAGTAAAAATTTTCGTTTTCACTATCGGTCTATTTGGCTTTTCAGGAGGTAAAAGCTAAGTCTTACAGCAAAATTTAGCTTATAACTGTGTTACCCTATTGAAAATGGAAATTTCTGCCAGAACTACACAACAACCCTTAGAAAACGTCTATTGATAAATGAATGAATATTAATAAATAGAATGTTTATTAATAAAATGAATGAAATGAATGACTCTAGAATGTCTATTAAAAATTTTCATTTAGGCTGTTCCATCATACTCGCCGTTAAACGATATTGCTAATCTTTTCGGAAGCGCATCACTTGTTCGTGGAAGATTTTGTGATGAAACATCTCATCGTGTCCAGGTTGATCAACAAGCGTGGTACGTTTTTGATCGACAAAATTTCATGGACCAAATGGTGGTAAAAGTATCAGTGTATTTTCGAAACTGACAGTTTTCGGGACTTGGTGGCAGGCCTCATATATAAATCACAAATACATATCTGATATGACCTCATGTCAATCCCTATAATTTTTAAGAAAAATCTCGTAGAATTCAGATATTTATACATGGATTATAAATTATACACATATACATAATACAATGGATCCCCTATAATTTTGGATATGAGCAAGGGTGGAGCCAACTGTTACCTTAGCTTTCAAACCAAAAATTAAGCTTTAGATGAAAAGCGGATCCAGACCAAGAAACACCAATTGCTACCTCCTAGCGCGGATCCGGCAAACTGTCACAGAGGGCTCATATGCTGGGAACCTAGAAAATTTTAGTGAATCTGAACCAAATTCCTAAAAAATCTCACCAGCCGAACTGCGAAGGGGAGGTGCACGCCCCCGCCTACCTTTATTTGTTCCGCCTATGCTACGCCAATTAGTTATATGTATAATTTCTAATGTTGGCGACTTGGTAATTTTTATTAATACTTGCATTAGTTGCATATAATATCGATGGCTTGCTATTAATATTCTAATTTTGATGGTTCATAATGCCCATAATGTCAAATTTTTAAAATTAATATTTTCACAACCGCACCACTTAACACTTGCCAGACAAGTTGGCTCACCAGTGTATTTCACTCCAGTTATTAAAGTGGAGCTTTTGATGGACTCAAACAAATTGTTTCACTCTATAGTATAATTTTGCAATCCAGGCACAGTATTTTATTATTAGTACTGCTAATAGCTTGGTTTACCTGTGAGTAAAACAAGAATACTTTATTATTGCAACAGCTAAATTTGTAAACGGATTGACGGATTTGACTTAATATTTTATTTAATGCGTTTAGGCTTTAGCATATTCCGTCATGCCTACTTGTCTCTGACTATACTTGTTAAAGAGCCACGGTTGAATAATCTTAATTTTAGGTGAAAATGAGCCCAAATTGATGTGATCATGTCTGACTTTTTAGCGGTGGATACATTTGACTAGCTTTTCGCAGGACATATCGTTTTAAGCGGCATATATATACATAAAAAAGTTAGTTATGTAGAACTGATAGAGGAGCAACTGGCTCAAAAGTGATAGTTTGCATCAAATTTAACTCAAACTTTAATTTTTTCCTTTGTAACATGGTAATATGTTGACTCATTTGACTCAACGCAATGCATGCAATATTACGTGGCATACTGCTACAACGACTAACAACATTGCCACATTGCTCACAGCGAAGGCATGACTTGATTAAAGTTGCATTTTGGGTCAAAATCATATAAATTTTGGTTTTTTATTTGCAGTTACGTAATATGTGAATCTGAAAATTTGATCAAAATTTGGGCTCAAATTTTGCTCAAAATTTGAGTAAAAAGTTTGAGCGTGTGACACATTTAACAATGTCTGTTGAAATTACTTACGTTTTATTAGTGTTTGTGCTATGTAGCACGGTCATTTTGGTGCCATCCGCATAATAGAAGCGAACTATGGGTAAGAACCTTGCAATAAAATATAGAAATAAATTGGTTCCTTCCATTTTGCCAAAAATTCTATGCTGCGTCACTACGCACATATCTAAACTGCTTTCCCCCCCCCCAGGTAATTCGTTAGCTTTTCTGTGGCATTTTTGAACATTGTTCCAATTTCTATGCATATATAGTCAGTTAGTTTATTCATTTATGGTTTACGGATTTTTTACAGCCGATATTGTGATCTGTGCGCCGTTGGACAAAAAGTAGAGGCGAAGTTAACTTCTCGTGTTTCACCGGGATCAGGGCCTCTTCTGTCACGTTTGGGACAAGAAGCTGCTTTTAGCAACAACTGCTCGAATTTCAAATCAGGTAGTCAAAAAATAAAAAAAATTGTTTTTATACTATGAAACTGTCTGAACATATCTTCCAGCCAGTCGATTTCACATCCGTTAACCTAAGATATATTCACATTTACCTACGTTTGCAAAGGAAGCATAAGCTGGGCTGTGCAGTCTCAGAGCCTTAGTAATAGATGCTTTATGTGTTCGATCGGTTGACAACGTATAGCTGTTCTCAATGATATTGAAAGAGTGCAGAGTCCTAGTCATTTGTTTTGTCGTAAGTGAATTAGTAAGTGTTAGCAAATTAATCGGTCATCGCTAACATGTTTGACTTGATGTTTATAATAGCATAAGTTTTGATATCGTGGTTCAGGTTGAGACCGCTTAGCCGTCATAGAATACTTACTATACCGTCACAAGATAGCCTTCATTATATGATAGTTTGCAGGAATTTCATAAAAGCAGTGTGAAGACTGAGCAAGAGCAAAGATTACCGACGTCTAGCGGTGGAGCACTGTGGCCACTGCAGGATCGTGGTGCCAACAACTAAAAGGCAGAAAAATTATATATTCATGTTAACTAATAGTTGCAGCAATATCGCATATACACCCTGAAACTCGGAGGTTCCAGGGGCTTAGCCGGTGTGGCGGGATGGGTGTGGGAGGAGGACGTCGTAGGACTACATAGGAAGTAAACCGTCCAACGAGGTGTTAGGGCTAGGTAGTAGAAATTTTTAAAAATTCTAAATTTTCCCAAATGTGCTCAATTTTCGCCATTTTAATTATTTTTCCTAGCTTTCGCAAAAATATTTCCTAAATTTTGCCAGTTTGAGCCTATTTTCCCTGCTTGTTCTCTAATATTTGTCAATCTTCGCGGACGTTTAATGCGCGGAAAGCAAGGGGTGGTGGGATGATCGGGCCTCCTACTAGGCGGAGGGGTTCGACACATCCAGGGAGTCAATCCATCTGCGCCCTGTGAACGTGTAGGGATATTGTAGCATCGCAAGCCCTGGAAGAGTGGCGCCACTACTGGCTAGGATCGACCATTGCTGTTAGTTTTATTTAACCTGATCAGCCAAGCAGAAATAATTATGTGGCTGTTGTTATTACTGCTGGGACCGGAACGTCTGATCGTGAGGTCTGATAACTCCGATTCTATGAAGTTTACCAACGCGAATAATTAGAATATGTTTGTGTTATGTTTAATTTTTATATTAAATAAAATATAGTGATATATTTATGTTTATCTACCACATCATTTTACGGCGCGCCCACTAGTTGATCCAGAGGGTTGACTTGAGCCCCCTGTCAAACCTAAGTCGCGTCATTAAAAATTTGTAAAAAAATACTAAACATGGACAATGTCAAAAATTTGTTCACCAAGGATGGATTTAAGCCTATAGGTGTCCAAGGTCCGCCTGGTTAGGGGATAGATGGTCTTGGGAGTTTTGCCAAGTAGGTATTAATTTTTTCCTTCCTTTCCTTGTTTTTACCAATTTAACGACATATTTACTACTTTGCACCCTATTTTGAACAATATTCCGCATCAGTCGCGCCGGGGCGGGGGGGGGGAGTGGTGCGCAGCCATCAGGCGTGAATATTCCATCAAAAATATTCCTGGATGATCCGCCAGTGGCCGTGGCCGCTTTAAGATATTTCGTCTTTTTGGCCCACTATATAGTGTTAATGATTTCTATGACGCGGTTTGTATATAGTAGCGAACATTGGTTTTTAATTCATTCATTAAATATATATCAGTGTTTCCATGTTAAGCTATATACTACAGGAGAGAGTTCACTCCCTAAGCTCGGTTTGGCTGTAAACGCGAACTACGCCAGAGCTTAAATGACCGCCGAGCTAAGTGTGTCTCGAAAAGCTGGGCTGGGCCCTTAAACGATCTTATCCAGAACGGCAAGCAGATTTGATAACTCATGTAGTGTCGTAACAATTAGAACAATAGTGTCCCAAAAGCAATAATAACCGAAGTTTTTTGGCGAGATTCTGAAAAATTCTAAAAGACCAAACTTGTATATATTCAGAGCTGAGTCGAGCCGGAGATGGTCGAGAAAGCCGGAGAAAGCGGAGTCGAACCAGGGTTTGAAAATCTGACTCTTTCTCACTTCCATGGCGCACTACCAATTTGGATGCACAAACATTGTAGTATTATACTAAACGGAAACTTGGCTAATTTTTAACGGGAAGCGGTTGTATGCTTTCTGGTGATAAATTTACAGATCTCATCACCGAACGAATGACAAACTATATTTGTACTAGACTTTTCACATAAACTTATTTAATTTTTGTCCACTCGTCCAGATTATCATCTTAAAATTTTGAACCAAAAATCTAAGCGGAATCTGTCTAGATTTTCCAATCTTGTTGCACTTCCAAATCCGAATGTTTAATCTATATTATTCGACACCATTACAAGAAACAAAGAGATCGGAAAAAGATTAAAATATTTCAAAACATGGAAACAACGCTTTGCAGATAGCAAAACCCTCACACATCAGAACATAAGCATTCAAATTTCACAACTGTTTTCTAGCATTCGTATTTTAATACTTCCTACATTTGTCATTGACAAATTTTTGATCCAGTTATGTTCACATTTAGAGCTCCATAATTTTTACCTAAACTTATGAACGTTTAAAAGCAACTCAATTCAGATGCGTTTTCTATAACCCTGTAAGTGCTACGCATAGATCTTGCGCATAGGACTAGTATCAGCACCAGGGAAACAAGATTGGAGCCACCTGTGTCTTTTTACCTTTTTATATAAGATGATTCTATGAAAGTGTTGATGCCGATTGTTGTTTAGTGTATATTTCTTGCAATGAAAGTGTTATTTACAGGCGAAAGTTATTACTTCGAAAGAACAGTTGAATTGCCAAATCCAGTTGACGCTAAAGAAGCCGTTCCTGACCTGGAAAAAATCCTTCGAGATGCGTTCAATCAAGGGGTTAATTTAGGTTTTATTTATTCTTCTGTTTGTTTGTAATACAAAATGTCTCTTCCTCTGGAGCAGTTACACGCCTTATCATCCAGGGATGCTGGCTGGAGTTCAAGGTAATGGCTTGCGCGTTCCCACGTGGCTTTAGGCACCGTTCACAGAGAATTGCGCGTATCTGTTACGTATCTGTAAACATGGTAACATCCGTTGCGCGCTGCATGTAAACAAAAGTAAAACCATTACACACCATTTGGCAGTTACCATTGCTACTGTAATTTTACTGTAAAAAGAGTCGTGGCCTTAGCACGACCATCTAAAAATATGTATAAATATATGTATGTATAATAAAAACATGTGCATAATAAACAAAAATATTGCCATATTCTTACTGTACATATGGTTGCGGTCATTGCATGCTGTTCTAGATATGGTAATCAAGACAGTATCCCATCAGGTACTAGATTTTGATCAATCATGATTTTACGTGGTAATATATGATCTGTACTGGTGTGCAGTTTGTATAAACGATATATCTGCACCAGCAGTTATGTAGATGATGCATGGGGATTTAAGAGATCTGTGCATTAAGAAAAGGACTCATTAAATGTATTTTAATGATTCATTATTAAATGCATTTTACTTTATAAATTGTTTGTAGACATATGCACTATCATGCTTTTGAAATCTGGGTTGGAATGAGTAATCCAGACAAAATTTCATAGATAGTGCAAGGAATTTTATCAAATAAAATGATGCTTTAAAATATATATTTCATACTTAGGTTCATATCAGATTTTTGATCTGTTTGTTTCTAACAGTGACTGACCGTCACATGATATTTCGAACCTTGCTGTACTTTTTAACGTGAATATTTTGCATTTTGTTTTTCGTAAAGTTGACAGAGATATAAGCTTGAATGCACGCCGGTGTTTCACAGCCTAATTTATATATAGCATATGTCTCGATGATTTGTCGGTATAGGTGTGGTACTTGGTCTACGGGGGACTGGGGAGATTTCAGGGGGTTAGAGATGCCTGGCCAGAGGGGTATATTTTTGAAATATTAGGACCTCAAAATTCTTCTCAGTTTTGCTAAAATTGTCCTGAATTACCTATTTGCGATAAATTTCTCTAAATTTTTCCAACTTTTTACTAATTTTACATCAATTTTTGCCAATTTTCACCCTGTTTTTGATAAAATATTCCGTGTGCGTTAGCGGGGGGCATGTGTTGGGGTGCGGACCCTACAATGGAGGGGCAAATTTGGCTTGAAGGCCCGCTACCCCATCGACATCTGTAATGTATAATAGCAAATATTACACATATACCGAAACAAAATATTTACACATATACTGAAAATAAATACTATATATCACGTTTTTTTATTTTTAAGGGGGGTTGGTGTGCGAAGCCTTCAGGGAAGGGGTAAATTTGGTTTGAGTGCCCCCTTACCCCATCAACATCTGTGATATATAGTAATAAAATTATGGAAATTATTTACACATATACTGACAATATCAAGCAAAAGCACGTTTCAATGTTATAAGAGGTGTTGGGGTCCGGAGTCTTCAGGAGAGGGGTAAATTTGGTTTCAGGTCCCGTATCTCTCCATCGCCATCTGTGATATATAGTCATAAAATTATGGAAATTATTTACACCTACACTGAAAATGTGCAAAATCACATTTCTATTTTTAAGGGGGTTGGGGTGCTGATATTTAATGGAGAGAGGTAGATTTGACTTGAGGACCCCTACCCCATCGACATCTATGACATATAGCAGTAAAATTATGGAAATTATTTACAGCTATATGAAAAGAAAATATCAAGCAAAACTACGTTTCGATTTTTAAGTGGGTTTAGAATGCGGAGTCCTCACGGGAAGAATAAATTTGGCTTGAGCACAACAACGCCCCATCGACGTCTTTGATATATAGTAGTGAAATTATATAAATTATTTACACCTATACTTAAAATACCAAGCAAAATCACGTTGCCACTTTTTAGGGGGTGCGGTGCAGACCTTTTTGAGGATAGGGTAGATTATTCTTGAGGAATCCTACCCGCCTCCCCATCGGCATCTGTGATATATATTTTGTTCTAAAATTGTGAAGATTATTTATACCTATACTCACGTGCCTATTTTCAAAATTCATCAGTTTTATCGAAAATAATTAGGCAGTTGAGGTCGATATAAATTCTCAGACTAAAACTAATCTTAACGTTTTACAGTTTGCAACGGTTACCCTTATACATCTGTTTCAACAATTACACATAGGTTATAATATTAAGTGTACTTAGGCAGTTGAGGTCCATATAAGTTCTCGTACTAAAACTGGTCTTAACGTTTTACAGTTTGCAGTGGTTACAATTACACATCTGTTTCATCAATTACACCTAAGTTTTAATAGTAAGTTTTACTAAGCAGTTGAGTTCGATATAAGTTCTCATACTAAAACTGGTGTTAACGTTTTACCGTTTGGAGCGGGTACACTTATACATCTATTTCAACAATTACCTATGTTTTAATAGTAAGTTTTAATTATTGTACATTACTTTCAGACTGGAAAAATTGTTGTCCAACTATACTTATTATCCAAACGACGGGTAACGAGAACAAAACGCTCGCCTAACGATAGCAATAGCAGTCGTCGGCGTCATCAACCCAAATCCAGGCAGCAGTGTCGCTCGGCTGCATGGTGTCGTTTTTTTGGTGTCAATGCAACTGAATGCCGCCGATGTGATGGACACGACCAAGCCCGTGTGGCAACTTGGAAACGATCATTGGGTCGCGATAAATTAGTGAATGAATGTGAAGCTTCGACTGGTTACATGCCCAGCTATGATCTCGCTGCGTGTTATAATATTGGTATGTGCCCATATTATTAGTTCGATCAAGAGAGAGTCTCTGCGATCTTTACTGGCGTCAGTGCTCTAAGCCGAAGTTCATTTTCAATCTTTACACAATCGACGCTGCTCTCCTGTATCAATAAATGAAACAACTTACAGTCACTAGATACAGATGCATGGAACCTTGGTTGAGACCTCAGAGATAGGATTGTTTACGCCGAGGGTTAGCGCGTTGTGTGTAGGAAAGGACTATTCTCAATTTGTTGAGTGCTGGCTCGAACGCCACTGAAGGTTACAGTGCCGAATCGAACAGCTGTTTGCTTAGCACAACAGTCATTGGCTGTGTACTACAGAAATCCGCGAAGGTGGTAGCGATGCATTGTAGAAAAAATCCTGTTAAGGATAGATAAAACTCAGTCCAAGAATGTTTACGAGAGATTTAGGCTTAGCCATATATTTAAATTCAGTAAAGTATGAAATTAGAGCTTAGTTCTGGCGGAGTATGTAGAGTTTAAACAATATGCGGCAAATTGCCAAAGCGCCTGTTGCTTAAATTTATTAAAACACACTTCTGTATATGTTGAATTTAGCTTATAACGGTTGTCTTAAATATATGTATTTCAGATTATTGTTAGAAGTGATTAATCCATTATTAGCTTGGTCAGTGTTTAAGAACCTTCAAAAAGACAGTGTCCAGTATTGGACCAACACTAACTTATTCAGCTGCCGACGATATTTATTTCTAGACTGCAGTAACTTAAATTTAGGCTGTCATAGAAATTTAAAATTTAAAATGTATGTAACTCTTCAGTTGGAACATGGGATTTCGCATTTAGCTGCACATTCACAGCACATCTAACTATAAATTGTAGTTTGAAGTCGCTGATACTTTAATATGGTGACATACGTTGAAAAAGTGCATACGAAATTTCCATAAAACAAACCTACAACAGATTAAAAGCATTATATACTTGTAGCAAACCAATATTTCATAAATATTTTGGGACTCACATTGC
>JASANE010013926.1:0-25254 GCA_030248225.1 Trileptium ribeirensis
CTACGTTCAGTTACGTATTGCTGTATTGTTATTATAAATTATATCTTATAGAATTTAAGACGCTTTTAATGTATATTTTTTATTTCACACTTTATTTACAGAAAATACACCATGTTCTTTCGGCCTTCCACCGATTAGCATATGTAAGAGCAACAAGAAATGTCCAAAAGATTACGAATGTATCCTGGGTTCATGTTGTTTGAAAGGTAAGTGTATAATATATTCTATTTTTTCAATAAAACAGCCATTTTGTGACAGCTAGGTTTAGAAAACTAAATGGAATCCAAAAAGTTTTGAAAGAATATGAATAGAATTTGAATATTTTAAAATACTTAATACATGATGGTTTATGCTATAGTATTACCCCGTTATGTAATTCCAAGTCGAAAATTTTTCAGCGAAACTATTATTCCAGAAATTTATGAACTATTGAAGCTTAAAGTTCGCTCATTGCCTGACGGTGCCAATGGAATAAGTTTCACGTGCGACATTTGGACATCGAACGTTAATAACGATGCTGCATTTATCATACGATGCATTAAATAGAAAAATACAGCATTGCTATTCGTAACTTTATAGCTAAAGTAATCTACCACTTGGCGGAACATATAGAATTTTTGCGACACGTTTGGAAGGACAAATATGTGATCATACTTTAATCAAACATTGATCCTACGGTTTTCAACTAAAACAGTCGGCCTACAATTTTCAACAGCGTAATGCAGCGTTCACATAGAAATATATTGCCAAAGGGTACAACGACTAATTTAGATTTTTAACTATATTACATCTTGTTTTCACTTTGGTAATGAAAAATAGAAAATTGAAAATACAGCATCGAAAAATCATCAAGTCCAAATAATAATGTCTGTGAAGTTATAATGCAAACCTGTAAAAATAAGATGAAAATAAATATATATTTTAATGCTTACTAAGGCATATATAAGCTAATTTTAAGCTGAAATATATCAAGTTCACACTCTAGTTTTACCAGTAGCAGCTACGATAGGAACGGTACGATAGTAAATTGTATGCGAAATCACATCATATACTCAATAAATAAGTTTTAAGCCCTTTAGATTGATCGCCGTCAGTCAATTTTTCGATGGCAAATGGTTTGATAGTTCATACTGACAGATAAATTATTTTAAACAAATTCCTGCAATTAATACACCTAGACTTAATTTGAGTGCAGACCAAATATCCAATGAGTGTATGGCAGTACGCTATTTTCACTATGGCAGTATTTCAGTTTCTGACAAATTAAAATGACATCCTGAATTTCTGTTCAACCAATTTTTGATGTAGAAAAAGGTATATCAATAATATATTTTTGGTTAACTGACTGTAGGTGAATTTTAAGTATTTTTTATAAAGATCCTGGCACATGGCAGTATTTCAGTTTCTGACAATTTAGAATGACATCCTGAATTTCTATTCAACCAATTTTTGATGTAGAAAAAGGTATATCAATAATATATTTTTGGTTAACTGACAGTAGGTGAATTTTAAGTATTTTATAAACATCCTGGCACATGGACACTCTTCAAGTTCTTTCTACGATTTAGAATGACATCCTGAATTTCTGTTCAACCAATTTTTGATGTAGAAAAAGGTATATCAATAATATATTTTTGGTTAACTGACAGTAGATGAATTTTAAGTATCTTTTATAAAGATCCTGGCACATGGCAGTATTTCAGTTTCTGACAATTTAGAATGACATCCTGAATTTCTGTTCAATCAATTTTTGATGTAGAAAAAGGTATATCAATAATAATATTTTTGGTTAACTGACAGTAGGTGAATTTTAAGTATTTTTATAAAGATCCTGGCACGTGGCAGCATTTCAGTTTCTGACGATTTAGAATGACATCCTGAATTTCTGTTCAACCAATTTTTGATGTGGGAAAAGGTATATCAATAATATATTTTTGGTTAACTGACAGTAGGTGAATTTTAAGTATTTGTATAAAGATCCTGGCACATGGCAGTATTTCAGTTTCTGACAATTTAGAATGACATCCTGAATTTCTGTTCAATCAATTTTTGATGTAGAAAAAGGTATATCAATAATATATTTTTGGGTAACTGACAGTAGGTGAATTTTAAGTATTTTATAAAGATCCTGGCACATGGCAGTATTTCAGTTTCTGACAATTTAGAATGACATCCTGAATTTCTGTTCAACCAATTTTTGATGTGGGAAAAGGTATATCAATAATATATTTTTGGTTAACTGACAGTAGGTGAATTTTAAGTATTTGTATAAAGATCCTGGCACATGGCAGTATTTCAGTTTCTGACAATTTAGAATGACATCCTGAATTTCTGTTCAATCAATTTTTGATGTAGAAAAAGGTATATCAATAATAATATTTTTGGTTAACTGACAGTAGGTGAATTTTAAGTACGTTTTTTGTAAAGATCCTGGCACATGATATAGCTTCTACCTCTTATAACCAAATAAACGCACGTTCACGACATGTAAAACAATTTACGAAGATCGTTGTATATATGTCTCTACAATAGAATTTATAATCAAAACAACAAAAACAATTGATTTTTCTCATAGATGAATATAAATGTCCAAAAGGCCTGATAGTCGGTACTCCGGGTCCACCATTACCCGGGATCATTTGTAACCTGGAAAAAGACGACTGCCCACTACACCACAAATGTGTCAAAACTGGTGATGGCTCGAACGGTCAAGCAGTTTGCTGTATGACAGGTAAGTATCGTTTTTTGAAGGCTATTACAACTTCTGACGTGCCCTAATTTGAACCCTTTTTATAAGCTATTTTATTATAATTTCACGTTCTCTATTTTATAAATTAAAAAAATAATCTGGATAAAAAATTAGTCTAAACAAAATTCAGCTCACAACATCGACCGAAAACCAATAAAATGTTTTGTCTAAAAACTAATAACATAGCATAGGTGTCTACTGCAATGGTTTAGTAAGGTTGTGGCCCGGGTCGTGTTTAGTTGTATGTAAAGTTCCATCTTGTTGGCTTTAGCTTTATCCTGAATTTTATATATGTTTCAAATGATGTTGTGAACACAGGCATACTGGCAAGGCCATATCTACTATTTTTAAGTTTTTAAACTGGGCATATTATGAAACCATTTGTCAAAAAAATTTTAATTACACTAAAGCTTTTGTCACTGCCATACATGAAAAAGTCATATTTTGTTTCTGTCTGAAATCAATTTATATATACTGCTCTAGCTCAATGAGTGAGTTAAACTGTGTTATAGTATAACACATATTTGGTATAGTATGTGTGTCAAAGGTTGATAAGTCTCAATCCTATAGGTAAGATTTACTGAGATTGAAAAACGTTGGCTCACCAGAATCAAATTTGACTTAGAACTTTGCCCGAGTACACTCTGGGTATCCTAAGAAGTATTACACTACATATACTACTAGTGTGGTGATAGTTCGGGGTTCTTGAATGTCGTTGCAAGCCTTAGATATAGAACATCTTAAAATCAATGGGCAAATATATTTTCTACCACAAATTGAGCACAACAATACAACTGGTTTCGATCAATGTAAAACAAGTTTTGTAAAATAGTCCTGCTGAAAGTAACCAGATTATTGGCTACACTCAAATATCCATTAACAAATTGAACGACGCTAGTTTTTTAGAGCTATCAACAGTAGAAAGAAGCCCAGTAAGCCAGTAGGGTGTGGCCCAGTAGGTAATACCAAGAATTGGTTTTTATCAAAAATTGGTTTGGTTGATCCAGAATTCCTGCCATCTTATATTAAATGAAGGGATGCGGGCACCCAGAAACAAATCATAGTTTGTAACATGCTTGTTTTTATCAGAGATAAAAAACATGCAACACTATAAATAGGTATTTTGATATTTTATAACAATTAGCAAAATTAATTACATAGCTAGTGTTTAAAATATCAAGAGGCAGCATATAGGTAAATGCACCTGTGACTAGTTTCATTTTCGCCTGTAAATTAATTGTTAGTTGACTGCCTTGCCTCGAAATGTTAGACTGCATATTATTTTAGATTTTAGTTGGATTGTTAATACTAACATAACCTTTACAACGAAAAATATGGTACAACTATATTTGTAAAATTCAGTGCAAAAATCAACTTAAGGCCAAATCTATATGCCTATTATGTCGATATTGTATGAGCTGTATCTTATTTAGTGGCTGGTGCATATGTGTATAACTATGTGACGTAAGTGACTACAAAAAAGGGTATTGAACTCCTGTTTATCATCCTAAATTTAACAGCTATTGTATCCAACTCTAAGTCGTGTGGAACAATCGGATGAAATATCACTGAGAAGTAAGCTGAGACAGCGTTTTTAAAACATGATGATGATGTCTGGAAGTGAAAGCCCCAATTTTTGGTCATAATCTCTATGCGTCTATATATAAAATTACATGTCACCATCTATGGATTAGTCAATTTTGTATATGTCATCAAGTAGAGCTAGCTTTTTGCGCAGGGAATTAGGATTGACTACTGTTCAATTAACACCATATGCACTTGCTATTTAAAAAGTCGTTCCACGTAATATTTTCGAGCAAAAAAAAAGAAATTTGTTTTTAGAGCCGGAAGGATCAGAATGAACGACCCGTCGAGTGCGCACTGTGCGAACAATCGTACTCCGAATTTGCTCATAATACTCCGTCAGATTCCCAACTAATATTTTCAATCAAAATAGAAAAATTTATTTTTTTCAGAGCCGGAAGGATGTCCTCAGAATGAACGACCCGTCGAGTGCGCACCGTGTGAACAGTCGTGCTCCGAATTTGCTCACAATACCCCGTCACAATGCCAAACTGCTTGTGGGCCACTTCGATGTCAATGCATAACTGGTTTTGCACGAAACAGCAAATACGAATGTGTACCTATTCATGAGTGCGGTGAGTTTTATATAAAGCATAAACTGCTAACACAATATTACTATATCAACCACAAAGCTCTCGTGAAAACGAGAAATTACACAGCGTTGTGGACGAACTTGGCAGTGTACCACTTCAGCGTCCAAAATGTAAATGTAATACATGTAGTAAGAAGGTCCGGTGATGGAGAATTTCCTGAACTATGGAGCAATATATATTCAAGGTTTATAGAGCAACCTTAAATAACCATCATGCACGAGTAAACTTAAGTTGTGCCGATTACCATCTTCGTTTGTCAAAAGCAAATGCGATTCCGATGTTCACTGAACACAAATTCCATTTCCGTATAAAAGAACAGAAATTAGTCCGCTTCAGATTTCATACATTATAATTTGAAAATGTTAACGAACACATTGGTGTTAAAGTACAGGTGTCAAATTGCATTCGCCAATGGCGTTATGCAATACATAAATGTCGAAATTAGATGCGGCCATTGAAATCCCAGTGTTGTTCCCTAACAATGTTTTGTACATGGTGTCAAAAGAGGATGGTTGGCGGCGCATTTTAAGTTTACTCTTTCATAAATCTAAGGAAATAAACCGTGCACAGACAGTAAAGTTATAAGTAAAAATAACATTAATTAGCGTAAGGTTAAATTCTTAGATAAACCATAGTTATCTGTTAAGTCTAAAGTCGCAGAATTTGCCAAATATACCCGACGCTTTTAGACTAAGACGGATGAAGGACTTTCTTATCAAGCAATATCATAAAGTATATATATTTATCATTTATGGTCTCTGTATCATATTTACTCATTATCGCAATATATCATCGCGATAATGATGTACCGAAATCGTTGAGGTTTTGCTTAAACAAACAACAGAATGTGGTAGATTTTTAAACCCATAAACGCCATAAAGAATTATTAAGGCATTTGCATCAGTTGCCAGAGTATAACTAAATCTTGGAATATCAAGTCTAAAAATTGTTCAAACATTTTACACAGTAAATATAGACGAAAAACTAATGGTGTATTCAAAGTTTTCTAGACATAAAACCATTATAAATGAAATAATCATAAACACGATCAGAGAAACCGCTTTGGTCGTTCTCGACATATGTTACAGAAAATATGAATGTATAATGGGTAAAAGTTGATAGATAAATTTCGTCAAATAAACTGAGACATAGTAATACAGGATTTAGCTAACAAGTCATAGTTTAATCGCTACCATTAGTTTGAGACACACATTTGTTTCGGTATTGGTACATCAACCTATGTTTTCATATGAACATATCAACAGACGCGGGCCTATGTTTTCCCGGTGGAAGGAGTTCCAGCCCGGTCAAATGTCAAAGAAGCAACAGGAAAAGAGAGGTTCTCGGCTATGTTACGAAACACGAAGACATTTACTCA
Source organism: Trileptium ribeirensis (assembly GCA_030248225.1). Lineage (NCBI taxonomy): Eukaryota > Metazoa > Nematoda > Enoplea > Enoplida > Thoracostomopsidae > Trileptium > Trileptium ribeirensis. Next base: position 6,305 of record JASANE010013926.1, read on the forward strand.
ACTGTAAATGTAATCAGTTTGACTCCCAGTCTCCTTGTTCTGAAGGATTCTTGTGGTACGTTAAACTACCTAGTTCCACATCACTTCTTTTTAATTATTATGTGCTCGAGGTGGAATCCGACCCAAGTGTCCACATATCGCACTGTTCTCTATTGTATAAATCAAATTAGGCGTAGCGTAGATATACAAAAGAAGGGGTCTAGTCCCACGGTCCCAATTCACTGACGTAGGTAAAAAAATGGGAAGGGTAAAAGGTGTGGTGGAACAAAGTTTTCTATTTCATACATTCACAATTACCTATTAAATGAATAATCTATAACAACTCCTTTGATAGACTATTTTAGCATAATATTTTTGCGTAAATTGGGCTATTTTTGGTCTAACTTCCGTTTAGACATAGTAGCAGGGCAGGGTCAACAATGTTTGTTAAATTTTGTTTTTTCCACATTTCTTGTTTTAGATACCAAATGCAAGCAAAAATTCGAAGTCTTCAAGCCTTGTGCGCCTCCACTATCGTGTCAACGTACTTGCCGCAGCATTCAAAATAGCAATAATTTGGATTTGCGCTTTCAAGAGTGCCGGCCCGGATGTGTTTGCGTTAGCGGTTGTGTAAGACACGAAGAAAAATGTGTACTCGAGGCTGACTGTCTTGGTATGTCCGTATGTCGTTAAACTCGTAAGGATTGGGTTATATAATATACATCTACTTGTCAAAACAGGTCTATTTACAGACTGTGTGTGTCGAAGGTCCGTCGATTCGGGGTGAGGTAGATTGTCTCGAGAGGAGGTCATCAGGGGAGGGTAAATTTCTGAAATTGAAGAGAACCTAAAAATTTTTCCCCCGATTTTTGCCAATTTGCGATATATTTTCCTAGTGGCGCGCAGTGGGGTGGGGGCTGTTGTTGGCGCTCCGGAGCCTTTAGTGGTGAGGGCAAACCTGGCTTGGGGAGTGCGACCCTTAGGGGTATGCCGGCTTGTCGACATCTATGGTCCAACAAATATTAAGGTATAATTTTTACAAAAACTTTCTGCACATAAATATATTATAACTGAGATATCTCAATGTGTAAAACTTTAGAAAATATCTATAAATATATATTAATATTATTTTAACTAACTGAAATTGAAGAGGACCTAAAAAATTTTCCCCCGATTTTTGCCAATATGCGGTATATTTTCCTTGGGGGTTGGGGAAACCTAGCTTGGAGGTCCGACCCTCAGGTTTATGCCGGTCTACCGACACCTATGGTCCAATAATTATTAACGTATAATTTTTACAAAAACTTTGTGCACATAAATATATTATAACTGAGATATCTCAATGTGTAAAACGTTAGAAAATATTATTAAATATGTTAATATTATTTTAACTAACTGACAGTACTTCTGAATTTCACTATATATAATTTACGACAACATTTTCTAAGGATTGTAATGTTTAAGAAACAGTTGCGGTGAGGCTATTAGGCAAATACCTCGGGTGTCAACGGAATGGCGTGGACCTAAAATGGAAATATAATGAAACATATTAGAGATAAATTTCTACCCATTGAGTGTCTATATCATTCCATGTTTGTGGTATTAATGCTTTTATTGCGGAGCTAGAGCAAAAGAATATTTTACAAGACAATAGATCGACCAATCCAATGGATCCCCGTCCAAATCTCGTCTAAAATGAGCAAATAGTAGATTTTATGGAATTATTAAATTTTTTTTGGAAATTATAGTTGTTAGACTTTACACATACAAAAATCGACCACCCCATCCAAATCTCGTCTAAATTACGATGTCTCATTATAAACCACTACGGCTATAAATTTTGGACCGACTAATTTTTTGTTTCAGATCGCTGTAAACTACTACCGGACAGAGGGCCGTGCAAAGCAATTTTTCAACGATGGTATTACGATAAAATTCGCAAGCGATGTTTCAAATTCATTTACGGCGGTTGTGAAGCAAATAAAAATAATTTTGTTACTGCAGAAGATTGTAATTCCGCATGCGCCAATCACAAACCTCATTAGAGTAGTGTGAGAAAGTCAAATTAATACCATAACTTCATTTCAATACCATAACTAAACTTTAAGTGTTAATTAACTTTACTAAACTTTTAAAAGTCAAGCTTTACTAAAGTTATACTAAAGTTCATTTCAATACCATAACTAAACTTTAACTAACAGAAAGTCAAATTAATAGCATAACTAAACTTTCATTAACTTGCTTCAGATCATGCTCAAGCTCAGTAGGTAGCGTAATGTTACATGGTTTAGTAAAAATAATACAAGTGCGAAAAGGATTCAGGGACCACATGCAATAATGCGTATTAAGCATCTTAAGCTTAGGAATAAAAATTCAGAGACCGCAATCTCTCTACCAGCCGTAACGACATGAATAAATGCTCTAAGTACCTTAAGTTTAGGAATAAAAATCATGTCAAATATCGATAAAGCTACCTACAACCTTCCGGTACAAGTCAAGTGGACGGTCATAAAGGAAAAGGCCAAGGTAGCCTTGAAAGGCAAAGGTATAATACACGCCATGCCGTTCTCGATATACTAAGCTAAGCTTAGGTCCTTATATGAAACATACATTAAGCCTAAGTCGGTGGTTGCCGCCTCCCGAACCCACGCTTTAAGCCGGTTATTTCTAACGATATAACTTATTCTTTCTAGGTGTTTACCTGGGTCAAGGTAAAAATAAAATTGGTATCGTTATCGATTTACTAAGTCTAAGCATTATAACTTAATAGGCGCCTAGGTAACCGAATTCACAGCTACCGTGAAACATTGACCGTGAAATATGTTATTGACGAGATTCTCGTCCAAAGACGTATAAAAAATATATCAACGTAATAACACTAGAACACTTCAGCTTCGTGTAGTATTTGCTTTTGCTGTAACTTATAACACTATATATGACGAAAAATGTTTACTGACGTTTGAAGAAAGTTGAAATGTAATCACAAATGTAGAAACAAAAACTCAGATAAAATTAGATATCTTGCAGCAACCAGCTAGCAATTAGCATAGGAAAAAGCTTGAAATCGCTGCTTCGTAACCGGTGCACTTTTAAAAACACATATCGTTTATGTAATTTCCTAATTGCTGCAAGAATAAGTAATATTTACCATATCGACCGATTCTAAACACAAAGAAACTGGTTAGAAACAGTGAATTGTCCTTCCAATTGAATAAACTAGTTTCGTTACTGAGCTGAATGATATTTCTCCCAGCATGGATATTTACACAATGCAGGCGTTCCTTCACAGTTTCCACAACAAAATCGGGTCTCTTTTCGAGTACCGTTGCTGGCGCAGAATCTACAGCGCCTGGTCGGATTGTTTTTTTGTTCGTTGCTGGCAGAGACAGCGGTAGGTGGCTTTTCGCCGCAACTACATCGACAACAGCCAACACCGGATCCGGATCAGCCAACTGACCTGCGTAACGATTGGTTTCTGAAACCAAGTTGCCCAAAAATTCAATGCTAAAGTATTGGTCGAGTAGTTGAACTGGTGTTAGATTAGCAGGAAGTGGAATTTGAATCCCTGGATTTTCAGAGAACTGAAACTCTGGTAACGGTGTAGCGTGTGCTGACCAGTCCACAGTTGCCGACTGTTGAAGACGAGCCAGAGGAATGTCATCTTGCAGGTTACCCAGATCCTCGATACCATATTCAACAATATATTCACTAAATCGCTCGCTGAATCGTCGTCATCCTGCTCGTTTGTTGAGTTAAAATCAGGAACGATATCGGAATCATAATCCGCGTTATCCTCCGAATCAGAGTCCTCACTATTCTGCAAGCCAGTGCACGCACAATTAGTTGAATTTATAAATTTACGTTTGATAGATTCACCTTTATCCGACATACTGAAAAGCTGAAACAAAAGAAATGTTACATTGTTGATTTTCAAAATAATTTACCACATATGAAGAACTTGAATTATTGACAAAAAACTGGTCCTGGTGTGTACAGAAAGAAAATAATTGACGTGAACATTATCCAGTAACATGCATAGTAATTGTGGAGGACGAGAATCTTGTCCTGTAACATGCAGAGTCAACATAGTGGACGAGGATCTCGTCCAGTAACATATGGTGTCAACATAGTGGACGAGAATCTCGTCCAGTAACATGCAGAGTCAACATAGTGGACGAGAATCTCGTCCAATAACATATGGTGTCAACATAGTGGACCAGAATCTCGTCCAGTAACATGCAGAGTCAACATAGTGGACGAGAATCTCGTCCAGTAACATATAGAGCCAAGGCGGTGGACGAGAATCTCGTCAAATAACACAGGGCGATGAATATACCGGACGAGAATCTCGTCAGCGTAACATAAGGTGGGAAAAACTGTACAGTAAAAAATATGTCGTTTAATCTTAACTGAATTGTAAAAACTCTAATGGATGCTAGGATTGAATTTCCTACCGCTTGATTGTTAAACCATATCTTCGGCGTACGCGATCGCTGAATCAAAGGATTTTATGTAATTACAGAATATATTTCGATCAACTCATTATTTCTGTTGCTTCTGACACCGTATTGTGATTGTTACCCAACGCCAGCGTACGAGACCGTATCATTATAAATTTATCTGCATAAAGCAATAAATAACATAAAACTGTATATATGTATATTTACATTCTATGTGCTGATAGATAATGTCAGTACAGGACATATATTATAGCAATATGAAATCAAACGAGGCGCCAGTAAATCGCAAGATCCCAACTACCGTAAATATGTTTCTTAGTAAAATGTCAATTACCTACCTAATTCTATAACGTACTTATTGACAGCGACGGTCTGATGATTATAACATTATATTTTCATAGTTTAGTGCCGTAGCGGACAGCGTAAAGATGTATTTAATCATTCGCAAACTAGACAACTTTGTTAATTTGTTCACGGTTCATGAATATTCATGTATAGCTATTTAGCAAATATTGAACTGATAGTAATTGTGCTCACGCATGCTATAAGTTATGCGCTGTTCACGTTATAATGTACCCGCTGTTTGGAACTTTTCTCCCTCTGTAATCGCCGTATAGACAGTCGGGGTCAAACCCATACTATAAACCAGTTTCCGATGTTGTACAACGCGCCCCTAGCTGTCACATATATTGTTTGCAGTGTACACATTCCTAGCTACCAATTTTGCGCGAATTAACAGTAACAAATACCTTCTGTAGATAATGTGCTGTATTAGCTATGCTGTGTATTTTTAATTTCGATATATGTATGTATACCAACCATATTAATGTTGACGAGATTATGCCGCATACCATCAAAAAAGCACACAGAAGACACGATGTGCTTGACACCCTCGAAAAGTGACTATGCCGGTAGCAAGCTACCCTTGAATAAATTTATAGAACATAAGGAGTCTAACAATCATTCCATTGTCGACAGTGTATCGGACACTGCGAGGGGTACATAGGTTCCAAACATTGGGGTAATTATAATGTGAACGCCGCATTATACACATTTCCTGCGACTATGCACAGAACATACATTAAAGCTATTACTAGTACGAAATTAAGAAAAAACGATAAAGATGGGTTTATTCTCAGAATTGAGAAATTAGATGCAGCCGTGACTGCACTTCGCTCAAAAAAGTAAAGTCCGTTAGTTTATTTAACGACCAGGAAGCAGCATTTGTAAAAAAACATGGTTATTGAGAGAGAACATAAACTGAAATGCAAGCGTAGTTGCTTTCAACTGCACTCGGTGAGTATTCCAACGAAACTAGCCCGGGTTTCGTTAGCAGTTATCGCGGGTCATAAACACTTGCTTCTGCACGCTCTAGCTGCTGAGATTTCGGAAGTCCGAAGCGCTATTGGCAAAATTAAAGTATGGTAAATGGCTCTTAAAACCGTAAGCGGGACTCCCTCGGTCCGGTTTTGGTTCAACGTCCGCGGAGATAAATCCCCTTATTCCAGGTTTCTTTAAATTTCTGGTTAAACACAGCACCTAAATGGAATTATACCACTTCATAGTTTGGAATTATCATGTTTAGTTGGTTTATCCATTTCAATACAGAATGACTCATATGTGTCCACGGCTCGTTCGCTATGGGTGGGTAGTTTCGGCGGGGAGTCTCGGTATTTATCAAATTTCTATTAACCCGTAATTAAAGTACATGCATTTTACTGGCAAACAAGTCAGAACAATAATCCACAAAACACATGCAAAAAACAAACGGTCAAAGTAACCGTGAGGGGCGTAGATAAATTTAGGCCATGCCGTTCTCGATATAATAAGCCACTGCCTAAGGTTAGGTCCTTATATGAGACATACATTAAGCCTAAGTCAGGAGGATGCCGTTCCCCAAACGCTGGCTGATGTTTGATAGAGCTGTTAGAGCTAAGCTCATTTTCTAATGTTATAACGTAACGCCCTTCAGGATTACTAGAAGGTTTATGAATACAGAGGTTTAATAATTTTTATCATATTCTTAACAAAGGCTCATTTGCACCTGCCGCACCGAGTTCGCTGAAATCTTAAATGGTTTTGTCAGATATATAAGCTGTATACAGAACCATGGGGGCGCCATACCCCGTACCCATAAGTCGCAGAGCAAAACCAACACTGGCAATAAGTTTCCCGTGCCCGAAAACTTCAAGTGAAACTTTTCAGCCACACAGAATGTCAGAGATTTTCGAATTTTGGGTAGAACCACGTGGGTGCAATACCTCAAACCCCATAAGTTCAGAACCAAACAAAAAATGATTATTTCAGTATGAAATAAAACCAACCATAGAAAAAATGGAAGGTTAAGATAGAAATAGCCTTGCTTCCGTGGAGGGTACCAAAATGGAGTAACAACCACTCATTTTGACCTTTGGCACCGGAAGCAGACCTCAAACCATACAGTGCTAGAGAACTTACACGGTAAATCGTTCATGCCGATTCGAATGATCCCAAAATCATGAAAATCGGTTAAGTCGTCCCCGAGTTATGGCCGATCACACACACAGACGGAATTTAAAAGCTTTCACCGCTGCAACACACATACTTCACTACGATCTGATGAAAGTACATTTGAAAATTTTTTCATGTTCTATGTTGGTGTCGAACTACCAGAGGTGCTAGCCATTTTTTTAAATCATGGCCAAAAACCATGTCTCCAACTATTCATAACAAATTTCGCCAACATCATCAACAATTTTTGTTGATTTTGACTTTAAACAAAACATAATTTTGTCATTCAACAGGTCATATGTAGGTGTCCAAGGTACGTCGTTTTAGGGGGTGGTTACTGCCGGCAAACAGAGAGGGTGGCTAACGGTTCCACAAATTTTCCCCACACCCTCCCCAATATTTTCTCATAATCTCCCGCATTTGTGCTTATTTTCTCAAAACAGCTTGAATTTCCTGCGGGCGCGGCGGGTGGGTGGTATGTGCGGAGCCTTTTTGTTCTTTAACCCCCTATCCTTATGCATAGCTATTTGCTAATGACCTTCAAAATTCTTATAATCACCGAAGCATAACAATAAAATATTCAGCGTGACAATCAAAAGTTTTAAGTTATAATCATAACTTGACACGTTTATTCTGCTGTCGCATACGATAGACATCTTGAACTGGTGGCGGGTGTGAAATATTATATCCAGTCGTCGTCATGCTGGTGATATTCGTCGCATTACCGCCACGAGCTTGATCCCCGCTGTTGACATGATTCGTCTCGTCGTCAGAATCAGGCGTACCTGACGCATTTTTGGCAAGTCGTTTACGAAAGGTTTCCTGATTTTGAAGGATCTAAACAGTAATTATTATTTTACTGAAATGATTCAACAATGTTTGCATAGAGAATTGTACGGTGCATATACACATAAACATCAATAAACACTTGATCTCTAGTTTTCGTATTCAGATGGGTTCTCAACAATGTAGCAAAGGTGGAAGATACGCAAGCGCAGCCACGAGAGAGAGAGTCGAAAAAATGCACTGAAATTTTATAAAAAAACTTGAGTAGTGGGCTGACACAAAAAATACCCAAGTCTTCGATGGTAAACGGAGGATGAATTTTGCTGGCTGAGGGAATCGGGAGGAGAGAAGCGGCAGTGGCGCACTCTTTAATTTGAAGAAACACTGGAAAAAGAGAATCCCAATCTGAAAAATTAGCAATCTATGTTCGCTAAAAAGTTATGTCGTTCAAAATTGGCATTCACTAATTTTATTACTTACTTTTGTATTATTTCCACATATTCTTACAATAGTTATATTAATATGATAACCCCAAACAATAAAACCATTAGTGTTAAATCCTAATAGCGACTCCACTGTACGCGGAAAGAGAACGTTGCAAAAAATTGTTATGGAACAAAGTCGATTTTAGAAATTAGTATTACTATACTAGCCATGGTTAGTATTACTACACAATTCCTGCTGAAAAAGACTGCTGTGTGTTTGAGGCTTGTTTGATTGGTTCCGCGGAGCCTCTCAAATGCGGAGTGGGCCTTATAACCGCGGAAATAGCTTAAAATTAACAAGGTTGGCCATTATAGACAACAGGTGTCGCAGTAGGACAAATAGGGGTACATACGATAGGAAGCCCAGAAAATTGCTTGTTTGGAAAACTTACTAAGGTTCAGTTAAATGTGACTGAATGTATAAATGAAAAAATTTAAAATGCTATTGATTATAGCAAAACTGGTAATGCTTCTAAAACAGTTAGAAATGAGTTTGAAAAATTTGTTGTTCAAATTTTGTTCGAATTCGAAACGTGACAGTCATTTCTGGGAGGGACTGCACACATTAACACCACCAAGTTCTCAAATTCTACATCTTGGTTTAATATAGTTTTTATCGAAATTGCCACACAACATCATAGCACTGCTGGTTTCTCCAAATGGAGAGATTCGATTTCCATTGTGGTGCCAGGTAGTTTTTTACTCTGATAAAAAATTAGCGAAATTTTAACAGTTGGGCGAAAAATCAGCAAATTTTTCCTATTTTGACGAAAAATCGCTACATGTTTTACATGCTAGACATCTATAATTGCAGTCCGTCGTTAAATTACACTTAGACGTTCTCTCATTTTTAGGGGCGCGGGTAATTACAGCATTTAAACTGCGGAACCTGTTGAACTGGGGGAATGGCAACACTGGTATTTTCAATCCCCCAGCCAGTTCGGCGATGTGATATCCCCAACCTCTCTCATGTCATAGATATAATTTATCTAGTTTCAACTAGTTAGATAAGGTGTACCACGCACTATCATTTTATACTAGTAACTCTACCGAGATGACAGAACGTAGTGAAGCATAGGTACACTTACGCCTTTTGTGTGAACAGCCAATACGGTCTCGTTAAAATACGTCGATATGCTATATGTGGATATCACACAATACAGCACAAGATAGAACAAAACTAACACCGGAAATGAGATTCCCCATACCCGAAAACTTCAAGTGATACTTTTCAGCCGTCACGGACATCAGAACAAATTTTCGAGTTTTGGGTAGATGAACCACGTAAGTTAGGGTGCCATACCTCAAACCCTATAACACCAGAACCAGAGCCTTAATCGAAAAACAGAAAAGAGACATCGGCTTTTATCATTTTACTATGAAATAAAAAACCAACCAGAAAAAAATTCAAAAAGTTAAGAGTGAAAATAACCTTGCTTCCGTGACAATACTCAGATGGTCCTAAAAAACCCTTCATTTGACATCTGACTCCGGAACAATAACACCACCCCACCCAAAAAAACAACACAACACCCAACGCCGCCAACCAACACCCCCCCCCACCACACAGCCACGACCACCAACAAAAGCACCCCAAGCCCCCCCCCCCCCCCCCCCACCCCCCACACCCAAAAACACCACAAACCAAGAGGAAGCACATTGCAAGGTTTTATCACAATTTTTTTCCTTATTGTCAAATGATAAAAGCCGATGTCTCTTTTCTGTTTTATCGATTAAGGCTCTGGTTCTGGTGTTATCGGGTTTGAGGTATGGCACCCTCGGGGTACGGGCCCAAAAAACGGGAAATTTTTTGATGTCCGTGACGGCTGAAAAGTCTCCTTGGAGTTTTGTTAGTTTTGTTCTATCTTGTGCTGTATTGTGTGATATCCACATATAGCATATCGACGTATTTTAACGAGACCGTATTGGCTGTTCACACAAAAGGCGTAGGTGTACCTATGTTTCACTACGTTCTGTCATCTCGGTAGAGTTACTAGTATAAAATGATAGTGCGTGGTACACTTTATCTAACTAGTTGAAACTAGATAAATTATATCTATGACATGAGAGAGGTTGGGGATATCACATCGCCGAACTGGCTGGGGGATTGAAAATACCAGTGTTGCCATTCCCCCAGTTCAAACAGGTTCCGCAGTTTAAATGCTGTAATTACCCGCGCCCCTAAAAATGAGAGAACGTCTAAGTGTAATTTAACGACGGACTGCAATTATAGATGTCTAGCATGTTAAGCATGTAGCGATTTTTCGTCCAAATAGGGAAAATTTGCTGATTTTTCGCCCAACTGTTGAAATTTCGCTAATTTTTTATCAGAGTAAAAAACTGACCTGGCACCACAATGGAAATCAATTTTCTCCATTTGGAGAAACCAGCAGTGCTATGATGTTGTGTGGCAATTTCGATAAAAACTATATTAAACCAAGATGTAGAATTTGAGAACTTGGTGGTGTTAATGTGTGCAGTCCCTCCCAGAAATGACTGTCACGTTTCGAATTCGAACAAAATTTGAAACAAATTTTTCAAACTCATTTCTAACTGTTTTAGAAACATTACCAGTTTTGCTATAATCAATAGCATTTTAAATTTTTTCATTTATACATTCAGTCACATTTAACTGAACCTTAGTAAGTTTTCCAAACAAGCAATTTTCTGGGCTTCCTATCGTATGTACCCCTATTTGTCCTACTGCGACACCTGTTGTCTATAAGTGGCCAACCTTGTTAATTTTAAGCTATTTCCGCGGTTATAAGGCCCACTCCGCATTTGAGAGGCTCCGCGAACCAATCAAACAAGCCTGGCAAACACACAGCAGTCTTTTTCAGCAGGAATTGTGTAGTAATACTAACCATGGCTAGTATAGTAAGACTAATTTCTAAAATCGACTTTGTTCCATAACAATTTTTTTGCAACGTTCTCTTTCGCGTACAGTGGAGTCGCTATTAGGATTTAACATAATGGTTTTATTGTTTGGGGTTATCATATTAATATAACTATTGTAAGAATATGTGGAAATAATACAAAAGTAAGTAATAAAATTAGTGAATGCCAATTTTGAACGACATAACTTTTTAGCAAACATAGATTGCTAATTTTTCAGATTGGGATTCTTTTTTTGAGTGTTTCTTCAAATTAAAGAGTGCGCCACTGCCGCTTCTCTCCTCCGATTCCCTCAGCCAGCAAAATTCATCCTCCGTTTACCATCGAAGACTTGGGTATTTTTTGTGTCAGCCCACTACTCAAGTTTTTTTATGGAAATTTTCAGTGCATTTTTTCGACTCTCTCTCTCGTGGCTGCGCTTGCGTATCTTCCACCTTTGCTACATCTGTTGAGAACCCATCTGAATACGAAAACTAGAGATCAAGTGTTTATTGATGTTTATGTGTATATGCACCGTACAATTCTCTATGCAAACATTGTTGAATCATTTCAGTAAAATAATAATTACTGTTTAGATCCTTCAAAATCAGGAAACCTTTGTAAACGACTTGCCAAAAATGCGTCAGGTACGCCTGATTCTGACGACGAGACGAATCATGTCAACAGCGGGGATCGAGCTCGTGGCGGTAATGCGACGAATATCACCAGCATGACGACGACTGGATATAATATTTCACACCCGCCACCAGTTCAAGATGTCTATCGTATGCGACAGCAGAATAAACGTGTCAAGTTATGATTATAACTTAAAACTTTTGATTGTCACGCTGAATATTTTATTGTTATGCTTCGGTGATTATAAGAATTTTGAAGGTGATTAGCAAATAGCTATGCATAAGGATAGGGGGTTAAAGAACAAAAAGGCTCCGCACATACCACCCACCCGCCGCGCCCGCAGGAAATTCAAGCTGTTTTGAGAAAATAAGCACAAATGCGGGAGATTATGAGAAAATATTGGGGAGGGTGTGGGGAAAATTTGTGGAACCGTTAGCCACCCTCTCTGTTTGCCGGCAGTAACCACCCCCTAAAACGACGTACCTTGGACACCTACGTATGACCTGTTGAATGACAAAATTATGTTTTGTTTTGAAGTCAAAATCAACAAAAATTGTTGATGATGTTGGCGAAATTTGTTATGAATAGTTGGAGACATGGTTTTTGGCCATGATTTAAAAAAATGGCTAGCACCTCTGGTAGTTCGACACCAACATAGAACATGAAAAAATTTTCAAATGTACTTTCATCAGATCGTAGTGAAGTATGTGTGTTGCAGCGGTGAAAGCTTTTAAATTCCGTCTGTGTGTGTGATCGGCCAGAACTACTTAACCGATTTTCATGATTTTGGGATCATTCGAATCGGCATGAACGATTTACCGTGTAAGTTCTCTAGCACTGTATGGTTTGAGGTCTGCTTCCGGTGCCAAAGGTCAAAATGAGTGGTTGTTACTCCATTTTGGTACCCTCCACGGAAGCAAGGCTATTTCTATCTTAACCTTCCTTTTTTTGTATGGTTGGTTTTATTTCATACTGAAATAATCATTTTTGTTTGGTTCTGAACTTATGGGGTTTGAGGTATTGCACCCACGTGGTTCTACCCAAAATTCGAAAATCTCTGACATTCTGTGTGGCTGAAAAGTTTCACTTGAAGTTTTCGGGCACGGGAAACTTATTGCCAGTGTTGGTTTTGCTCTGCGACTTATGGGTACGGGGTATGGCGCCCCCATGGTTCTGTATACAGCTTATATATCTGACAAAACCATTTAAGATTTCAGCGAACTCGGTGCGGCAGGTGCAAATGAGCCTTTGTTAAGAATATGATAAAAATTATTAAACCTCTGTATTCATAAACCTTCTAGTAATCCTGAAGGGCGTTACGTTATAACATAGAAAATGAGCTTAGCTCTAACAGCTCTATCAAACATCAGCCAGCGTTTGGGGAACGGCATCCTCCTGACTTAGGCTTAATGTATGTCTCATATAAGGACCTAACCTTAGGCAGTGGCTTATTATATCGAGAACGGCATGGCCTAAATTTATCTACGCCCCTCACGGTTACTTTGACCGTTTGTTTTTTGCATGTGTTTTGTGGATTATTGTTCTGACTTGTTTGCCAGTAAAATGCATGTACTTTAATTACGGGTTAATAGAAATTTGATAAATACCGAGACTCCCCGCCGAAACTACCCACCCATAGCGAACGAGCCGTGGACACATATGAGTCATTCTGTATTGAAATGGATAAACCAACTAAACATGATAATTCCAAACTATGAAGTGGTATAATTCCATTTAGGTGCTGTGTTTAACCAGAAATTTAAAGAAACCTGGAATAAGGGGATTTATCTTCCGCGGACGTTGAACCAAAACCGGACCGAGGGAGTCCCGCTTACGGTTTTAAGAGCCATTTACCATTCTTTAATTTTGCCAATAGCGCTTCGGACTTCCGAAATCTCAGCAGCTAGAGCGTGCAGAAGCAAGTGTTTATGACCCGCGATAACTGCTAACGAAACCCGGGCTAGTTTCCTTGGAATACTCACCGAGTGCAGTTGAAAGCAACTACGCTTGCATTTCAGTTTATGTTCTCTCTCAATAACCATGTTTTACAAATGCTGCTTCCTGGTCGTTAAATGAACTAACGGACTTTCCTTTTTTGAGCGAAGTGCAGTCACGGCTGCATCTAATTTCTCAATTCTGAGAATAAACCCATCTTTATCGTTTTTTCTTAATTTCGTACTAGTAATAGCTTTAATGTATGTTCTGTGCATAGTCGCAGGAAATGTGTATAATGCGGCGTTCACATTATAATTACCCCAATGTTTGGAACCTATGTACCCCTCGCAGTGTCCGATACACTGTCGACAATGGAATGATTGTTAGGTTCCTTTATGTTCTATAAATTTATTCAAGGGTAGCTTGCTACAGGCATAATCACTTTTCGAGGGTGTCAAGCACATCGTGTCTTCTGTGTGCTTTTTTGATGGTATGCGGCATAATCTCGTCAACATTAATATGGTTGGTATACATACATATATCGAAATTAAAAATACACAGCATAGCTAATACAGCACATTATCTACAGAAGGTATTTGTTACTGTTAATTCGCGCAAAATTGGTAGCTAGGAATGTGTACACTGCAAACAATATATGTGACAGCTAGGGGCGCGTTGTACAACATCGGAAACTGGTTTATAGTATGGGTTTGACCCCGACTGTCTATACGGCGATTACAGAGGGAGAAAAGTTCCAAACAGCGGGTACATTATAACGTGAACAGCGCATAACTTATAGCATGCGTGAGCACAATTACTATCAGTTCAATATTTGCTAAATAGCTATACATGAATATTCATGAACCGGTGAACAAATTAACAAAGTTGTCTAGTTTGCGAATGATTAAATACATCTTTACGCTGTCCGCTACGGCACTAAACTATGAAAATATAATGTTATAATCATCAGACCGTCGCTGTCAATAAGTACGTTATAGAATTAGGTAGGTAATTGACATTTTACTAAGAAACATATTTACGGTAGTTGGGATCTTGCGATTTACTGGCGCCTCGTTTGATTTCATATTGCTATAATATATGTCCTGTACTGACATTATCTATCAGCACATAGAATGTAAATATACATATATACAGTTTTATGTTATTTATTGCTTTATGCAGATAAATTTATAATGATACGGTCTCGTACGCTGGCGTTGGGTAACAATCACAATACGGTGTCAGAAGCAACAGAAATAATGAGTTGATCGAAATATATTCTGTAATTACATAAAATCCTTTGATTCAGCGATCGCGTACGCCGAAGATATGGTTTAACAATCAAGCGGTAGGAAATTCAATCCTAGCATCCATTAGAGTTTTTACAATTCAGTTAAGATTAAACGACATATTTTTTACTGTACAGTTTTTCCCACCTTATGTTACGCTGACGAGATTCTCGTCCGGTATATTCATCGCCCTGTGTTATTGGACGAGATTCTCGTCCGCTGTGTTGGCTCTGTATGTTACTGGACGAGATTCTCGTCCGCTGTATTGGCTCTGTATGTTACTGGACGAGATTCTCGCCCGCTGTGTTGGCTGTATATGTTACTGGACGATTCTCATCCGCTGTGTTGGCTCTGTATGTTACTGGACGAGATTCTCGTCCACTATGTTGACTCTGTATGTTACTGGACGAGATTCTCGTCCACTATGTTGACTCTGCATGTTACTGGACAAAATTCTCGTCCTCCATAATTACTATGCATGTTACTGGATAATGTTCACGTCAATTATTTTCTTTCTGTACACACCAGGACCAGTTTTTTGTCAATAATTCAAGTTCTTCATATGTGGTAAATTATTTTGAAAATCAACAATGTAACATTTCTTTTGTTTCAGCTTTTCAGTATGTCGGATAAAGGTGAATCTATCAAACGTAAATTTATAAATTCAACTAATTGTGCGTGCACTGGCTTGCAGAATAGTGAGGACTCTGAATTCGGAGGATAACGCGGATTATGATTCCGATATCGTTCCTGATTTTAACTCAACAAACGAGCAGGATGACGACGATTCAGCGAGCGATTTAGTGAATATATTGTTGAATATGGTATCGAGGATCTGGTCATGTAACCTGCAGAGTCAACATAGTGGACATGAGGATCTGCGTCCAGGAACATATGGTGTCAACATAGTGGACGAGAATCTCGTCCAGTAACATACAGAGTGCAGACATGCAGTCAGGACGAGAATCTCGTCCCAATAACATATGGTGTCAACATAGTGGACCAAGCGAATCTCGTCCAGGTAGATGCAGCAGATAGAACATAGTGGACGAGAATCCTGTCCAGTAACATACAGAGCCAAGGCGGTGGACAGAGATCTCGTAGTCAAATAACACAGGGCGATGAATATACCGGACGAGAATCTCGTCAGCGTGAACATGAGGTGGGAAAACTGTACAGTAAAAAATATGTCGTTTAGATCTTAACTGAATTGTAAAAACTCTAATGGAATGCTAGGAATTAAAATTTCCTACCGCTTGATTGTTAAACCATATCTTTGGGCGTACGCGATCGCTGAATCAGAAGGATTTTATGTTGAAGTACAGAATATATTTCTGGATCAACTCATTATTTCTGTTGCTTCTGACACCGTATTGTCTAACTCCTACCCCGACGCGAGACCGTATCCGTATAAATTATCTGCATAAAGCAATAAATGAGCATAAAACATATATATGTATATTTACATTCTATGTGCTGATAGATGTCGGTACAGGAACATATGTATCCGCGATATGAAATCAAACGAGGCGCCGGCAAGATACCGACTACCGTAAATATGTTTCTTAGTAAAATGTCAATTACTACCTAATTCTATAACGTACTTAGCAACGGCATTCTGATGCATTTGTGACGTTATATTTTCATAGTTTAGTGCGTAGGCGGACGGGCATTAAAGATGTATTTAATCGTTCGCAAATTAGACAACTTTGTTAATTTGTTCACGGTTCATGAATATTCATGTGTATAGCTATTTTTGCACAAATATTGAACTGATAGTAATTGTGCCTTCACGCATGCTATAAGTTATGCGTGTTAAAGTTTATAATGTACCCCGCTGTTTGAATTTTTTTTCTCCCTCTGTAATCGCCGTGCGGCGGGGGTCAAACCCCACTCTATTAAACCAGTTTTTACAATGTTGTACAACGCGCCCCTCGTGTTCACCTGTATTGTTTGCATCCCTCTCCTAGCTACCTCGCGCGAATTAACAGTAACAAATACTATATAAATAATATGTATATTATTAGCTGTGTATTTTTAATTTCGATATATGTATGTATACCAACCATATTAATGTTGACCAAATTCTCCGCATCCATCAAAAAAGCAGCGGACACAATGTGCTGACACCCTCGAAAGTATAGTGAGTATGCATAGCAAGCTACCCCTTGAATAAATTTATAGAACATAAGGATCTAACAATCATTCCCCATTGTCAAAATATGTATCGAACACTGCGAGGTACATAGGTTCCAAAACATTTTTGGGGTAATTATAATGTGAACGCCGCATTATACACATTTCTGCGACTGGCACAGAACATACATTAAAGCTATTACTGTAGTACGAAATTAAGAAAAAACGAGAATAATAGGAGGTGAGAAATTAGATGGGCATTGACTGCACTTCACTCGGAGAGGCAAATTCGGTTCAGTTTATTTAACGACCAGAACACACATTTGTAAAAAAACATGGGACGTGAGTAAACTGAAATGCAAAGCATAAGTTGTTCAACTGCACTCGGTGATTTCCCAACGAAACTAGCCCCGGTTTATTTAGCAGTTATCGCGGGTCAGGTACTTCTGCACGCTCTAACTGTGTGAGCGCTTATTGGCAAAATTAAAGTATGGTAAATGGCTCTTAAAACCGTAAGCGGGTTCCCTCGGTCGTTTTGGTTCGACGTCGCGGAGCCCAGGTTTCCGTTAAATTTCTGGTTAAACACAGCACCTAAATGGAAATTTATACCCACTTCCATAGTTTGGAATTATAATGTTGGTTACTGCCGGTTAGTGCAGATGTGTGTCCACGGCTCGTTGCGCTTATGAGTGAGTAGGCTTGGGCGGGGGTCTCGGTATTTATACAAATTTCTCTGACCCATTAATTAAGAAGTACATGCATTTACTGGCAAAACAAGTCGGAACGGAGTGGTGGCAAAACACGGGTGCGAAAACAAACGGTAGAAGGTGACCGTGAGGGCGTCGTGATGAATTTAGGCCACATCTACCCGCTTTCTCAATCCCTTATAAGGCCACTGCCTAAGGTTAGTCCTTATATGAGACATACATTAACCTAAGCAAATGTTATAACATTAACACCCTTTAGGATTACTAGAAGTGCGGAGGTTTATAATTTTTATCATATTCTAACAAAGGCTCATTTGCACCTCCGCACAAGTTCGTGAAATTGTTAAATGGTTTTTATCGGATAGCTGTATACAGAACCATGTGAGCACCGTGCCCGTACCCATAAGTCGCAGAGCAAAAACCAACACTGGCAATAAGTTCCCCGTGCCCGAAAAAATTCATGAAAATTTTTCAGCCACACAGAATGTCAAGTTTTCCGAATTTTGGTGCAATAAGTGCAAAACCCCATAAGTTCAGAACAAAAAATGATTATTTCAGTATGATAAAAACCGACCCCGTGGATGGAAGGTTAAGATGGGAATAAGCCTCTTCCCGTGGAATGGAGTAGCGACCACTCCATTTTGACCTTTGGCACCGGAAGCAGACCTCAAACCATACAGTGCTCAACGTTCATGCCGAGACAATGATCCCAAAATCATGAAAATCGGTTAAGTCGTCCCCGAGTTATGGCCCCGCGCGGAGCGGAATTTAAAAGCTTCCCACACTGCAACACACATAACGGTTAGCAAATTTTCCCACACCTCCCCAATATTTTCATAATCTCCCGCATTTGTGCTTATTTTTCAAAAAGTTTGAATTTCCTGCGTCACGGGTGGTAATGCGGAGCCTTTTTGTTCTTTAACCCCCTATCCTTATGCATAGCTATTTGCTAATAGACCTTCAAAATTCTTATAATCACCGAACCACTATCAAAATATTTTCGTTTTTTTTTTTTCGAAAATTTTTTTTTTTTTCGTCTGTCGCCCAATTTTTTTCGTCTAGACTGAGTCGCCCAGGATCCCAATATCCGTCGTCTCACTGTGGTTGATTATTCATTCGCGTACCGCCACGACTTAATCCCCATCTAATTTTTTGATCCGTCTCGTCGCGATA
>JASANE010013929.1:0-45166 GCA_030248225.1 Trileptium ribeirensis
CCCCTGGTCGGCGAGCAACTTTGCTCTATGCTCTCAAATCAACGATAGCAGCAAAAATGTTGTTGCATTTTGCGCGGCTCTCCGAAAGAACATTGGCATTAAACAGCACATATTTTTTTGTGTATTACATGTACGGCCCAAGTGGACTTCAGGGGGCTTTCCTTTTTCCTGCAGGAAATTTTATTTTATTTGCATGTGTGTCTTGTATAATAGACACACATTGAATTGTATTTATTTTTTGTTTGGTTACTTGATTTTTTTGAAGACTGAGTAAACCTTCTCTTTTTCGCATTTTGTACTTTTAACGGGCGGGAAATCGGGAAAACAGCCATTGGGAAACGGAGAAATTGTATCCAGAAATTTGCTTGCGCCGGGATCGGATTGAAATTGCGAGTCTTTGTCAAAAAAGGGAAGCCGCTGCCGCGTCTTCCAAACTTTGTTTTCGCCTTGAATTCTAATAATTTGACATGAAAACTAGGGCGCTATACAGGAAACCCGATATGGGGTCCGCGCCTATAAATTTTGTATAAAAGAAAAAGCCGATTGCTTTACATCCTCCTCAGGGCCGTAGGCTCAACTAAGGGGTGCGGTTCCGAGGGTGATTTTGAGTAGATTAAAACCAAATTAACTTAGCAGCTGACTCCGACTCATATCCTAATTTGGTAATTTATTCCTCCGAGTGCTTTGATTTAAGTGGTAGTCCGCAGTCATTTGCAAGCATGAGTATGGCGCGTGCTGCCGCGTACCTCAGCGGAATCGTTCGTGGAGAACCAAAACAAAGCAGTGATGATTTGGGTTCTGAAACACTTCGAACACCCTGTTTGGTTAGAAAAAATAAGTTTAATCAAACCGTAAAAGTGGGGAAGATAACGCACGAAGCGGTCCTGATACGTCACTCCCTATGGAGCGGCCGCATCGACCGAGCGATTGCTCTTCCGTTGTTAAAAATGCGTAACGGACCGCTCTACAGTTTAGTTGGGCCACAAGACCCGTCCATTTTGAGGCTAGTGGATTAAAATTTTGACAGATAAAACAAGGCTCAGGGAAGGATCTCGAGTTTCAAAACTAGCGTCAGGGGTTCCGTTCTTTACTTCTTTAAAACGCTCTTTGCGTGCAAATGACTACGTGCGTCCGCGGGTTAGAAGATTCCTTATTCCCCAACAAGTGGGTTTTTAAGTCGTGTGACCTGCAGTTGTTTCTGTTGAGATTCCTGCAATGTAAGCTCAACTAGAGCTACTATTAATTCGAAAGCAGGGGGGTGGAGCATGAGTAAAAAGAAACTTCCTTGCCTTTTGTAGGCCGTTTGAGAAGGAGTGGAAAAGTTTTATCGTGCCATTTTGCGGCGGGGTCCTCAACTGTTCGATGCAATTTACTATAGTCTTCTACCGTGTCTAAACGACCTGGAAGACTGGTTTGAATGACTTAACAGGGAACAATTAATTGAAACTTTCAGCGACCAATTGCTTGAAATTTTAGCAGGGTAGCCTAGCGCGGATCCTTACTTACGCTCAACTATCGTCTGCGGTAACGGCTGCCTCCAGGTCAACCAATTTCCTGTTTTACACGCCTTGCCCTCCCCGTGTCCCTGTGTCCTTCCCCCTTCCCCGCTACAATTTCTCCGTTTCCCGATCTCCCGTTTTCTCGATTTCCCAATTTTCCGTTTTCCTAATTTCCAGATTTCCCAATTTTCTGTTTTCGCAATTTCCCGATTTCCCAATTTCCTGATACAATTTCTCTGTTTCCCAATTTCCCGTTTTTCCAATTTCCCGATTTATCAATTTCCCGTTTTCCCAATTTTCCGATTTCCCAATTCCCGATACAATTTCTCCGTTTCCCAATTCCTGTTTTCCCAATTTCCCATTTTCCCAATTTCGCGATACAATTTCTCCGTTTCCCAATTTCTGTTTTTCCGATTTGCTAATTTCCCGATTTCCCGTTTTCCCGATTTTCCAATTTCCCGATTTCCCGTTTTCCCCGATTTTCCAATTTCCCGATACAATTTCTCCGTTTCCCGATCTGCCGTTTTCTCGATTTCCCAATTTCCCGTTTTCCTAATTTTCCTAATTTCCAGATATCCCGTTTTCCGTTTTCCCAATTTCCCGTTTTCCCAATTTCCGATTTCCCAATTTCCCGATTTCCCAATTCCCCGATTTCTCAATTTCCCGATACAATATCTCTGTTTCTGTCACAATTTGCAAATCGCTAACATATACATTCCCAATTATCCGTAAACGGAAGATGATTAGCTCCAGATTTCAATTCAAAATTACCGTTTTTCCTATTTCGTTTGATCTGAGTGGGCGGTGTAATTTGATACCGATGCCCAGATGTTTTTTTTTTCCGGATTTTCCCGTGTAATTTCGCGGGTTGAGAGTTTTGGCCGGCTTCTCCCGGTTTTTCACGGGAATTTTCGAGTTGGTCCCGTTTTTCCGCGATGATTCCGCGGGAACATATTTCCCCCTACAAATTCTATGTTTACTTACTCTCCCGAAAAATAAAAATTTTCTCGATTTCACAATTATCCTGAGGGGTTTTCTGACAGTTAACAATTTCGCAGATTAATTAAACCCAATTATTCAGGTGGATTTGCAATTTCCCTAGTTTCCCAATTTCCTGATACAATTTCTCTGTTTCCCAATTTCCCGTTTTTCCAATTTCCCGATTTATCAATTTCCCGTTTTCCCAATTTTCCGATTTCCCAATTCCCGATACAATTTCTCCGTTTCCCAATTCCTGTTTTCCCGATTTCCCAATTTCCCGATTTCCCGTTTTCCCAATTTCCCGATTTCTCAATTTCCCGATTTCCCAATTTCTGGATACAATTTCTCCGTTTCCCAATGGCTGTTTTCCCGATTTCCCGCCCGTTAAAAGTACAAAATGCGAAAAAGAGAAGGTTTACTCAGTCTTCAAAAAAATCAAGTAACCAAACAAAAAATAAATACAATTCAATGTGTGTCTATTATACAAGACACACATGCAAATAAAATAAAATTTCCTGCAGGAAAAAGGAAAGCCCCGGAAGTTCACTTGGGCCGTACATGTAATACACAAAAAAATATGTGCTGTTTAATGCCAATGTTCTTTCGGAGAGCCGCGCAAAATGCAACAACATTTTTGCTGCTATCGTTGATTTGAGAGCATAGAGCAAAGTTGCTCGCCGACCAGGGCGAGGTTTAGGTCTTGTTGGCACTCGTCGGCCACTCTACAGCGAAATTGTGTCAGTCACACTACAGCTACATTGTTGTCGTCGACATTTTGCTTTTATGTGCCTGGCGATGCCCAGTGGCCCTCGTCGTATGTCGTTTTGCGGCAGTCGTTTAAAGTGTATATATGTCTATTGATGGCTTGGTTTTGTTGGTTTTATCTTTTGTCTGCGACGGTTTAATGTGTAGAGTCGGTTACACTTTATTTTCAAAATTTGAAAATCTTGGCAGTAGTGTATGTTCGGGGGACATAGAAAGGGTGAGGAGAGAAAACCAAAAAGGGGGTAGGAGTCTGGTATAAAAGGAAAAGACCCAATGCAGCATTGGGACCAGTCGTGTAGAAAGACCGCATAGTCGGCAGTTTTTTTGCTCGTGGCGGTTGTCGCCCGGGCATTTTGTTTAAATTTTTCATTTTGTGTTTTTTTCCTTTCGCTTGTGGTTTTGCCCAGGAGGCTCTCGCTGTGTAGCACAGGGCGGAGGTCATCCTGGCGCGTTTTCAAGGTTTTCAAAAATGTAACGAGCCCGAGCTGACTTTGCGGGTGTTGGCGCGTCCGACGGATGCTCCGCGCACCCGTAGATGCAGCTCCACCAAATTCAAGAAAATTTCACGCTCGATTGCACGCAAAATTTAAACTCTCGACTGGTTCCCCGCTCGCCGGGTCGCCATTTTGTTTTTAGACCCGGGGGGGGATCGAAAATCTATATTTAGTGATGTGAACTGGAAAAAAGGGAATAACGAATACACACGGGGAAGGGGGAAGGACACAGGGACACGGGAGGGGCAAGGCGTGTAAAACAGGAAATTGGTTGACCTGGAGGCAGCCGTTACCGCAGACGATAGTTGAGCGTAAGTAAGGATCCGCGCTAGGCTACCCCGCCAAAATTTCGAGCAATTGGTCGCTGAAAGTTTCAATTAATTGTTCCCTGTTAAGTCGATTCAAACCAGTCTTCCAGGTCGTTTAGACACGGTAGAAGACTATAGTAAATTGCATCGAACAGTTGAGGACCCCGCCGCAAAATGGCACGATAAAACTTTTCCAATTTTTCAAACGGCCTACAAAAGGCAAGGAAGTTTCTTTTGACTCATGCTCCACCCGCGCCTGCTTTCGAATTAGTAGCTTGAGTCGAGCTTACATTGCAGGAATCTCAACAGAAACAACTGCAGGTCACACGACTTAAAAACCCACTTGTTGGGGAATAAGGAATCTTCTAACCCGCGGACGCACGTAGTCATTTGCACGCAAAGAGCGTTTTAAAGAAGTAAAGAACGGAACCCCTGACGCTAGTTTTGAAACTCGAGATCCTTCCCTGAGCCTTGTTTTATCTGTCAAAATTTTAATCCACTAGCCTCAAAATGGACGGGTCTCGTGCCGTGACGAAACTGTAGAGCGGTCCGTTACGCATTTTTAACAACGGAATAACAATCGGTTGGTCGATGCGGCTGCTCCATAGGGAGTGACGTATCAGGACCGTTCGTGCGTTATCTTCCCCACTTTTACGGTTTGATAAACTTATTTTTCTAACCAAACAGGGGTGTTCGAAGTGTTTCAGAACCCAAATCATCACTGCTTTGTTTTGGTTCTCAACTAACGATTTCGCTGAGGTACGCGGCAGCACGCGCCATACTCATGCTTGCAAATGACTGCGGACTACCACTTAAATCAAAGCACTCGGAGGAGCAAATTACCAAATTAGGATATGAGTCGGAGTCAGCTGCTAAGTTAATTTGGTTTTAATCTACTCAAAATCACTCGGAACCGCACCCCTTAGTTGAGCTACGGCCCTGAGGAGGATGTAAAGCAATCGGCTTTTTCTTTTATACAAAATTTATAGGCGCGGACCCATATCGGGTTTCCGTATAGCGCCCTGTTTTCATGTCAAATTATAAATTCAAGGCGAACAAAGTTTGGAAGACGCGGCAGCGGCTTCCCTTTTTGACAAAGACTCGCAATTTCAATCCGATCCCGGCGCAAGCAAATTTCTGAAGACAAACCGTCGCTGCTAGTAGACTACAGCTGACGTCCGGATTCGGTATAGCGCTCATCAAATGGATGAAATGCAGAGTAAAGAGAGGCTAACAACAAGAGAGTGTCGAACCATGATAGCCTGGGGCGCATCTATAGGTACAGTCGGCGAAGGAAATTTCACACAGGCACACTGCCTAGGGGGTGACGCGCCTCCCAAGGGCAAAATTGTAGGTGCAAGCTGAATCGCTTTTTACACGATTCCCTCGTAGGGCTTAACCAGGATTCACATCACCCGTTTGGTATATAACGGGGTGCCCATGCATTTTGTTGCATATAGATTATTTGGTTATTCGAATGTAATAACTTGCAATTTACTAAAGTGTTAGAGTGAGAAAATCATGGTCGGCGATATGTGTTTAGTGTAGTGATTAAACCAACGTTCTAAATTATAAAAATCAAAAGTGAACCTAAGGCTAAATTTTAATCCATGGGACTCCGACTGTGCTTAGGTCAAGTAAGCCCTTCTTAGGTCGGCGATAAAATTTCGCGATTCGTTAAGGCACCGCCGCAGCGGCGAATGGCAAATCCAACATTTTGTTTAGTCTCGAAATTCATAGTTAGGCTTGTTTAGTAGTTGGTGCCCGGCTTTAGTCAAATTTTATTCACACTAGATAAGGACCCTGGGGGTCGGTCTCCAGGTGTTCCCTCGGGCTACCAGTTCAGCAGGAAACTTCTTGTTAAGCCAACCAAATTTATTGTTGGATCTAGGCTCTCGTGTGCTAGACTAGGACAAGGAATCTCATCTCCATTTAGGATTTAAAGGGAGTTGAAAGAAAGGCGAGTCAGCCTTATTACCTGTGAGCAGGCTTAAGGGTTGACTCTCCCTCTGGGGGACCTTCGTACCACTAGACGCGTGGGCCAATATAGGGGCCAGGCCGAACACCCTGGGTAACCCGCCGGCGGCCTGCTAAGCTAAGCGACTCCCTTAGGTCAACCTGCAGTTCACCGGGAGTCGTGGAAGCCGGGGTTGTCCGGGAACCACACCAAGGAAAATGGTGGTGCAGCTGGGATCCCTTAGGGCCAGAACTGGTCCTAGTACATATATAAATAGTGGGGGCTACGCCGTAAGGCGTCAATAAAATTTTTTTAAGGATAAAAGAATTTCACCATTACTAGGTATCGGACCTCTCGCATGATACTGGTCCGTTGGTTTTGATCGAGAATCTAGAATCCCCACGTGTATAAAGTGTTATCTTTCTATACATGTGTTCTCTCTTTGTAATGTTATTTGTAGTCAGTGCTTGTAAGTATAGGTAAAGGATGAGTGAAGCAGGCCCATGCGCCCTAAAGGTTCGGCGTGATTGTTGAATACTTACGTGAGCGAGTTCCGAACCCATCCTGGCCGAAAGGAACCGATGTTACCGGGCCTCCCAGGTCTAACGTAAACTCCTCAAACGCCGGACCTTTAGGACCGTGTGAGCCCGACGTTATACGTGAAGAAAAGGAAGAGCGGATCACGGTGTGCAGTGCGAAATTTAGTATGCGACGGTTCAATGAGGCCAACGTTGGCCCGAAGCATTTTTGCAACAGTTTGGAACCGCTGTTTTCAGATTTATAAGCGATTTGGACAGTATTATCTAATTGCTGCTTATTAGCCTATATCGTAATTAATATTATAATCTGAAGGAGTTGATTGTGGTTATTGACTTTATCGGACTTGTATTGACCGACAGTACAGTCAATCTGTGAACTCTCATCGTCCTAACAACGACAAATTGTATTGCTTATCAAATACCCGGGACTATACTACATCGTGCTCGATTATTTGGTATTAGACAATTTGAGGAGCTCTAACCCGTGGTGTCGCGATCGTAATATCATCGGCGCGAGCAAAGGTCGATATAATCGACAAACCGAATTGCTGCTACTTCAGGGACTCAGTATTGACTGTGGGTAATCGCAATATCCCTATTGACTGTTGGTATAGCGGTCGACATCAGGTCTCATTGAACGCAGCGGACAACTCAAGGACTCGAACGAACCTCAACCGTTGTCGATTGCACTGAAGAACAGTTGGATAATGGTCAGCATAATACATTATATGATTTGTAAAATCATTTTGTTGTTTTGAAATCGTGCATACCTAGGTATATGTCATAATAGCGATTTATGATATTAACGATTTAAAATTGTATAGTGAATCGGTGAATTTTGGTTTTATTTCAACGCACGTACCTCCAGTCTAAAAGACAGCAAATAACAGGCAGTCTTTCAACGGATTTCGGGCGGGCCACTTGTAGATTTTCTATGTGTCGACTGATTTCTTGAACCCTACGATTGATAAAAATTTTGTTTATGAGAACTAGATACGTTTTTGGTGAAACCAGCATAAGAATGGAAATCATATCTCTCAATCGAAATACTGGACTAGTCGAAGTTTATCGGTCGTAACGAGGCAATTCTAGTAATAACTGGTAAAGTGTTTTAGCTGCTCACCTCAGAGAAATTCTCAAGGTTATAAAGTTAAGTTAAAGCGAACTTGTGACCATACTTAGTGTCAGCGATAGTGCGCGTCGAAAAAAATTCACACCAACAATCACATATCATAAGGAATAAGCACACGAGCATTGTAGTGATCGCAAAGCTTGCTCAACAGTAGAACTTCTGCCATTAAAGTAAACTAATATATACTTCGCTATATATATTTACCATCCGTGCCCTTGCCAGGCTTTGAACACGGAAGCCCCACAACTTGAAACAAATAAGGATCATATATAAAGTCGGAATCAAATATGTTTGTGCCAGCGAGCGCAAGTAGAACGCCGATTAGCGGCACCACTGGATCAAATAATATAGAAAGTGGTACAGCCACTACGGCTGGTAGTACAAATGGACTGGGTCCCAACGTAAACGGAGACCCACTAGTGGCAATCCTACAGCAGCTAACACAAAGGACGACTGCTACAACGCCTATAATACAAGTGCGGGACATTCCGCCGTTTTCAGGAGCTGATGGACAGGAGTTAGAAGCCTGGCTAGCCACCTATGACAACTTAACGGACGCGAATGGATGGACATTAGAGCAGAAACTTATCTGCTGCCCAAATGTATTAAAAGGTGAGGCGCTTAAGATCTACGAGAGTTTCCCGGACTGCTAGAAACAAACATATGAAGCCCTCTGCTACAACATGGGTTTCATGTACTCTTCCTCGCAGCGAGACGAAGACGCTCTAATCACGCCACGCATGCGCATACAGGGGGACCGAGAATCGGTTGCCATGTATGGACTTGATCTTCAAAATTTGCTGGATAAAGCGTTCCCGGAGGTTGAAGGCGAACAACGTGACGCGCTCTTGCAAAAATTTCTGCGACAAGGACTGAGAAAGGAGTAAAAATCTGGCGTAATCGGGAAAACTTATCTGTCCTTCAAACACATGATGGATAAGCTTAAGTACAAGGAAGACGCCATTATAGCGTCCCAAAAGGAGGTTATCGGAGTACCGGTTCGCAAAAGCAGCCGGTCCAAGACGGTGAATTGTATATCACAAGGAATTGAAAATACGCAATTAGTGGATCAGATCCGCGAGGCACTAGATGAGAAATAGCGCACCACAACCGGTAGCGATGCCACCATCGCTCGGCTCATCGATCTACTAGATAAGCGTACAGAACAACACCAAGTAAATGCAATGATGCAGAATAGCAGAACACCGTCATTAGGCGCCGCCGCAATTCCAGTAGCAACGCCAGTAGGGAATCAATGCTTTCGATGTGGCTATATTGGGCATTTCGCCAGGGAATGTCCGTACTTCCGAATGGATGTGTACGATCCATTGCAAAATGAATATACATGCTTAGCCCCGCGATCAGTGTCTAATTATATGTACAGTGCACCACCACCTGCTAGTGAGCACGCTAGGCCTCCACCACCGCAGTACAACATTTACCCTCCCTATCGGGTGGTTGAACCTAGAGGTGGAGGACGATACTCGCGACGCAATGATTGGAACAATTCGGCTAATCAGCGGGGATTCACTGGTTATGGGCAGCAAGGATACTATCGCCCAGAGCCTGCAACTAATAATGGGTACGGAAATGGCGGTCAGACCGAATACTATAACAGATCTCGCGGACGTACTACAAGCGGGTATTACCAACGAAATAACGGGTACAACCTGGTGCTCGATCGACGCTATACCGACCAACTTCAACCATTGTCGGCGGATACAGAACCTTTTTGTTTGAGCACACCTAGCAACGGTTTTAATAATGCAAACCAATTAGGAGCAGTGCGTCGAAATAGACCCACGCAGGCACCAGTAAATAACAACGAGCGAGTTGACCGTCGCAATGTAGGTGTAATGTCAGTGACCAAATCCGTAGATCCTGAGCTAGCACACCGTTTAGATGTCATGCGGCATGAAATGTCCACGCTGGAAGAATGCGCGGGAGCCGGTTTGGGCACTCGTGCGGCACAAGTCAACCTGATGGTCACTGAAGATGAAATAACATACGAACAGGATGACCCCAATTTTGAAATTGAGCATGAATATTCAGATGAGATTGAAGCAGAACCAGGTTCGTACCAGGTAAACTCACTGCAAACAACTAGAGACACACCACGAAAATGGTCACGAGCGACCGGGTCGTGGAGTGGCAATGAAGTATACCAAACATATGAGGAAGAAACACTTGGGTACGGAGAATGCGGATATAGTAAAACACAAAGTAACACTGAACCTATACGGCGCTCGGCTTTGTGGTTTCCAACCCCTGGCGCGCAGTGTGTGACCCGAGACTCTGTGAATAATGGTTGGCCAACTAATTTATGTGTATATCCCGATAGGAAGTCAGCGCGAGGAGATGAAGAGTACCGAGATACCGAGCAGAGGAGTGAGAGGGGAGGAGGAACCGAGAACCTAATGGAACCAAAGGAGCCTAATGTACCTGATATGCCGAGTGAGAAATATGGGAGATGGCCGTTCGGACTTCGGGGGCCGATTAATAGGGCATCCGTGTCTAGCAATGACCCAAACGCTGGCACGTGTAACCCATCTCAGGCGGTTGCATATCGGATGGAACCTAAGAACCTAATGCATGGAGAACCTAATGAACATAATGGATTGGAACCTAGAGAGACGCCGTTCGGACTTCGGGGGCCGATTAATAGGGGTCGCGTGTCTGGTAATTGCTTTAACGTCGGCACGGCACAACCTGGTGAAAGCCGCGCATTTCCTGAAGCCCATTTAATGGTCGAGGGCGATGGAGACGAAAGTCCTAGCGTTATTCAAAATTGTATATGTGTAGTATGGTGTAATTGTATGAATGATGTTGTTGAAGTTGTTGATTGAAGGGTTGTTGTAAGCGCGGAACCAGAAGAACTTGTAGAGGAAGGGATGAACTTAATGGAACCTAATAGTGAACCTAAGGAACTAATGGATAACGAGAACCTAATGGAACCTAGCGGATAAAATGGAATACCGAGGAATTTAATGGAAGGGAACCGAGAACCAAAGGATCTAAATGAACCAAAGAACCTAGCGGATGTATCCAATATAACTAAACTGACTTCCACCAATTTAGGGCTTCCCTGTGAGGCCCCTGTAGCTTTTCAACCGACCGGGAAGACCGTAAAGAACACTGGTCAGGTGCGATGGAGACCTTCGGAACACGGGTCAGTCCGATTGTCCTAACTCCGTTCAGAGCGTATGAGTACCCTAGCATCTTTAGAGGCCGGGGAAGACCGCTCGTGGACACTGGCCAGGTGCGGTGGAGGCCTTCGGGAAGTGAGCTGTCCTGATTGCCCAAGCTCCGTTCAAAATTATAATTCGTATGTAGGACCAAATTCGATTAGGGTTCGGTCCCTAAGTGTAGGCGCTGATCTGACCAGGTCAGGGAGCGTGGCCTTTGTTTGTCGTTGATCAATCCACCCACCCGGCAGGTGAGAATGTGTGTGGCCGACTGCGACCAGGTTAGAGCCGGTATGGTTGAATCATGTGTAGAACCGGGAGGGGGAGCTGTTCGACCTGAGTGTGAGAAGGGTTTAGGGCTACACGGAAGCAACGCCCTAGCCGAGTGCCGAAAATATTACAAGCATAGAGAATCGTGATAATCGAGCTAACATGTGTGAAATTATGGAACCTAGTGATAAGGAAGTAGAACTTAGTAACCTAGAGGAGATCAATGTGGATAAGGAGGAACCAATAGTAACTAGCAAAAGCTCGAAGATTGTGGTAATAACACCTATGGTAAATGACGTGACATAGAGAGCAAACATACCGGAAAACCAGCGACCAGAGAACGAAACAGAATTTGTAACCTGTGGACTAAGTACAGAGGAAGCCTATGAAATAGGGATCAACTCAACCGGATCGCCGGTTGACCAGACAAAAGTAATCGAACAGGCATTAAAATCACCTAAATCGTTGGGGAATGTACCAACTTTCGGCCGAGTCAATATAGGTCCCGCGAGTAACATATACACAGATTTGGTAGAACCTAAGCACCTAGACAAAAGGAATGCACGAACATATAAACAGCAACTGTTAGATATCATAATAAGGAAATTGCACGCACTAGATAACACCAGCGAAATAGCAGAGCCCCTGATTTTGCAGGGATTACCTAACGAGGAGCGAATAACATTGCTGGGGTCGGATTCAGAATTCGTGCCCACAGTCAAACCGGAATGTCACGGCAAATTTCCCCATTACATTCTCGCACTGCCTAAGCTACGTTTCGGAGAAGAACGAACACCAATAAAGAACGCTATTCTA
This sequence comes from Trileptium ribeirensis, assembly GCA_030248225.1. NCBI lineage: Eukaryota > Metazoa > Nematoda > Enoplea > Enoplida > Thoracostomopsidae > Trileptium > Trileptium ribeirensis. The sequence continues at coordinate 11,947 of JASANE010013929.1, forward strand.
TCGGAGGGTCATAGCTGTGTCGGAGCGGATATGCCATGCCCACCAGTTGCCTAGGGCCTGAGTGGCTGGGACGGCCCGAATCGACCGACGGCGAGACGCTGCCGTTTTGTCAGCGCTGTTAGGGTTCGAATCTCTGTTCCTACACACTATGCAGGGGATACACGTTAGTAGTAGCATATTGAAACACCTAGAGGAACTCTTGGAGATCGTTGCCCGAGTCATCAACTCAATGAGCATCACGCAAGCAGTCACTGAGGTATATCGGTCCCAAATCCCTATTCTATAGATATGTATCGTGTGCGACGAACGACATAATTTAGACTGCATGCCTGGGGAAGAGCGTGCGTTCAGCACTTATCATAGTGAATGGGATTATACGGGAAACCTGTCTGTCGATTATGGGACGATTAGGTAAGATGGGACCGTATCTATTCGACCAAGTAGCACACAGGGATTGCACACGGCCTATGAACTCATAGTGTATAGGGAAGCCAACTTGGAGTTTCTCGAAACTATAATAAGCGCACCTTACTTGTTAGGCAACCTAATTACGGAAATTGACCAATCCGGACCCAATGTTCCGGTGCTGTCAATACATCACATCGTATACGCCATAATGGCTAACACGCTTTTCAGAGAAGTAAGTAGCAGACAAAAACGCGAAGAGCTATTGTATCTACGACTATTGTGGTTACGTAAGCCCGCTCAAAATATCTAGCAGAGTGACCCAATGGACGATATGGACCAAGTCCCAAACACGGATCATTGACGCTGACATAACATTCATTGACGAAGAGGAACTTGAAAGTGAGTTGAGTGCAGCACTCAATGACGCTAGCGCGGACGAATTCAACATGCCCGCGATTGAATCACTCGACTAAGACGACTTCATCTCTGAGTTAGGTTTCTCCGTGGACGATGCAAATGTCAGTTATGAACACGACATTACCGTTGACAGAAGTGACTGAGCATTCCGACAGGGTCGGTACCGCCTGCTTCAAACGGATTAGGACATAGAGTGAAAGCTGCGGTCGGATTGCTAAACAAGGGAACTAAAATAATGGGATTACTAATAGCTTTGCTAGCCCTCCACCAGTTAGGGCAAACTCACGCTATCGCTACGCCATTTTCGGACCAGGTGGCACGCTTAGGAGCCATGGTAAACCAACAGGTAGGTAACTGATCGAATCACAAGGATTAGTGATTACTGCTTCGCAATCCACCTTCTTACCAATAATATTATGGTCTCCTTGGATGGATTACAACCTAGTAGGCAAGCCACCGGTATGGCGTGCTGTGTATACACTCCCAAAGGTAAAGCATGTTTGGGGAATTGCTCTCCCAACCCGAATTGTACTACCATGCCGGCTTTACAACAAAAAGTTCAGGACTTAGAAAGACAATTAAGGAGCACCTATCAAGGCGTACTAGACACTAGTTACTACATGGCACTAATGCGCGAAGCAAATACTCATCTTTGTGAGGGACCTAAGGTCCGAAAGAAGCGATTTCTGGCTGCATTAGCTGGAGCCGCGGGCGTAGTATAACAGGATTCCTAGGTGTAGGTGTAGCGTTCACCAACGCCTAACACCGTAAGGACTTACATAAGCAGGTACCCGCGCTATCTAACGAAATGAGAAATACCTACAATGACACCTATGGTAACTTGCGAGCGATAATGAAACTAACGCACGCCAACGAGGAGCTATACTCATTTGTACATCATGAAATGCAGGAGGTAGTTACTATGATCGTTCAGGTAAGGTGCCAAGAGCAACGCTACGTCACCGAGGATCACCACGAGCTAGTTAACCACATGTTTCGCAATAGTCTTCGATCTTCGGTCGACGCTGTCATGGAAGCCATGATGAGCGGCCAACTATCACCGAAAGTAGTGGACGCATCCACTCTAAAGAACCTATTCCAAAAGAACTCGCAAATAGCGCTGACCATCTTAATACGTGAACCTGCACTAGCCCACCAATTCGGGCAAATTTACATAGTTCATATCGATCTAGGATCATTTAAATTTGCATTTATACTGCGAGTTCCCTTAGTTACATCGGACGATGTCCGACCCTACTTTCGAATTTACAACGTTGGCTGGAACGTTCCAGAGCGCAGCGCCCACATGAAATTACCATTGCCTGATTACGCTACACGGGTTGAACGAGCTCGGTACGAAGTACTTAAATTGCACGCATGTAATACGCGTCCAGGCATTGCGTTCTGCGAGATACACGCACTAGCAACGGACCATACATAGCGTTGTTTGGACTGGATCATCATGGGCGAGGACGCTCCTGATGAAGCTCGTCAACTCTGCAAGAACAGTGCGTTGGTCGGGCCCATGGCTAACCACACCGACGTCTAAAGGCCAAGCACAAGGGGTCTTAATCCGCACCGCTGAACTCAAGGCTGTCGTCTCCAAGAAGAAGCATCTTAGCCACGTTACCCGAGGAGAGACAATTGAAATAGCTAACAACGGGGTTTTGTGGCTGTCGCACAATAACTACACCCAGCTTGTGGTTGGACCACTTATGCTGGATAGCACACAAGACGCGCAAGAGGTCACAGTTCACCTTGGACCCAACATTACTGTCCACGACTTTCCGGAAATACCGCTCAAACCGATTGCTTGGAGCTCATTGGAGCATGCCAAAGCGACGAACCTGCAAGTGCAGCAAATATCAGACAAGCAGTTGAAGAAGGTAATCGACTTCCCATACATTACTACAACTGGAGTGGCTCCTTATCTATGGATGCTCATTGTACTGGCAATTGTCGGAATAGGGGCTGTGATTTACTTTAGGAAGAAAGCTTGGTTCTGTCGTAAAATGCATAAAAAGGCGCCTACAGTGCTGGTGGCAGCAACGACCGTGTGGTCGGGCGGAACCAAAGCGACTCGAATTGAGTGTTAAGACTGGCAATGATTATGGCACCACAAACACACCTAGGCCACCGGTTTCAGCCCCAGCCGCCTCTGCGGGACATCTTGAATTACGAACACTGAATCCACGACGGTCGGCCCGAATAAACGCTCCCAGCGAGGACGAAAGCGTCGTTCTGGTAGAGCCCACCGAACTGTTTGCTGTGTCTGAACGATCCCAACGTAGAGGACATCACACCGTAGCCTATCATCGACAGGTCAACGCAATACATCACGCGGACGCACCCTTGCTAATCAATGCTTTTGTATACCGCACATCAGTACTTACGATAACTGGTGCAGACGTTTCCATCGTGTCACAATATCTAGTTAATAAATTGGGTCTCCAGCCGCGTCCTGACGATTCCACTAGGATAGTATCCGCTACTAAGCAGGAATTAGCTCTAGACGGCAGCATAAGCGTGCCTTTGTCGATCGGGTCCATAAAGGTACAAACAGAATTCTTTGTCACTAAGACAGCACCTTATCACTGCATTATAGGAACAAACTTTATGTCCCAATTGCCAAAATGCATTAAAAATTATAAGGAACGTTGTTTAGAAATAGCAGTAGACGAAGAACAGGCTAAAATACCTTTTTGCTGGCCTATAGCGTTACGACCCACCACTAATTGCAGTAATGTATCGGAAGCTCACTACGATATAACCGAACACTGAAACATTTATTAATGCAATCCCCGAAATAGCTGAAACAGGCGTAGGACCGGCACTGTTTGTGCCCGCCCTGAAATGGTTGATATTGCCATGGCACATGCATTAGTATTAAGGAGCCAAAGAACCATACCAATCGCAGTAATTAATTTCGGAAACACACCGGTCACTATCTATGCCGGAAAAACAAAAGGCCACATCGAAGTAGTGGAGAACCCCAACGTGCAGTTCCTGAAAGACACAAACAAAAATTTGATTCGGTACAAGCCTGCCAAACATTTAAACTTTAAACAACATCACACCACACTCCGAAAGGATCATCCAACACACAGAGGCAGGGAAAAGGTCAATTGACCGTGAGAGGGCTCAAACGGTCTTGAGTGAGATAGATTTTGATAAGACCTTACTGTCTCAGTTCGAGCTAAAACAACTGAAAACTGCGATCGCAGAGAACGCGAACGTCTTCAGCACGCGCAATTTCGATTTAGGACGCTACACTGAACATAGGCACCGCATAGAGACCGGAGATGCTAAGCCAATCAAGCAGGCACCGTATGGACTAGCACATTCCTTACGCGAACCGCTTAGAGAGGAACTAAACAGTATGCTAGATGCAGGACTGATATCGCCATCAAGCTCACCATGGGATCACCGATCGTGTATGTAACCAAGAGTGACGGCTCACTCCGACTATGTGTGGACCTTCGGAAGATGAACAAGATAGCAGAGCACGACGAATATACGTTACCTAGAATAGACGATATTTTAGGATGCCTCCGGAATACTAAGTTAATGTCCTGCTTAGATTTAAATAAGGGCTTCTGGCAGCTAGAACTCGACTCAGAAACAAAAGATAAGACATCCTTCGTAACAGTTCATGGGCAATATGAGTACAACGTCCTACCGTTCGGATTAAACTCGTCCCCAGGGCCTTTTCAACGCTGTATGTCCATGATTTTAAAAGGGCTCGAGTGGGAAAAATGCTTAATTTACATAGATGACATACTAGTGTTTTCGCCAACTTTCGAGGCACATCTGGCAGACCTAATCAGGGTTTTCGACCGTTTTCGCAGAGCCAACTTAAAATTGAAACCATCGAAATGCCACTTCGGTCGAGGCAGTCTAAAATATTTAGGACACATAATTAGTACAGAAGGTGTAAAACCAGATCCAGAAAAGGCTATAGCGATAGAGGAATTTAAACGTCCGGAGTCGCTGAAGCAGCTTCAAAGTTTCCTTGGACTAGTAGGGTACTATCACAAATTTATACCAAACTACTCAGATATATGCCAGCCACTGAACGAACTAAAACGTAAGGATACCGAAGTTAGATGGACTCCTAGGTGCGAGGACGCCTTTAAGAGATTAAAACAAGCACTACTAGATGAATTCGTATTAATACATCCCGATTTCACACAGCCTTTCATTTTACAAACGGACGCTTCAGGATACGCAATGGGCGCAGTGCTCTCGCAGCAAACTAAGCAAGGCTTCATCCCATAGCTTATGCTAGTAAAGCTTTATTAGATTATCCACGCCGCTATCCCGCAATCGAAGCCGAAGCTCTCGCAATTAGATGGGCAGTGCTACACTTTAAGCATTATCTTATGACACAAATTTCATGTGGAAACTGATCATAAACCATTAAAAGCCTTGTTCGACAAGCCACCTAGGAACTCACGCTTATCCCAGTGGCGCAGTGAGTTACTACTTGAATTCGGGGCATTTGAAATACTATATAGACCAGGTAAAGAAAACGGCAACGCTGATGCTTTGTCGCGGGACCCTAGGTATGACCCGCATATAAATGAAGAACCAGGAGACACTTACGAAATATTAATAATGGGTCGAAGACGACCCACTGGACCTCGCCCACCAACGACCTGCGCAGCATGGGATAAATCGCACCTGTCGTATCCCGTACGTACAGTAGCGCCGCTCGCAACAGGCGCACCAACCCCTATAACGGGAAGCCCAATAGCTCCCCAGGACAACCAAACCCTGAAGCAATCCCATCGCAACTAGCCCCCGACACGCAAATAACTACAGTACCTCCAGCAACGCTAACTCAACAGGCAGCCACGCTAAGCGCGATCCCAATCAGGATGGATCCGGGGAAACCCCAGTAATGCTGGTTCGTACAACAACTATCTCGGGTTCTGGAGTCGGACCTCAGGCTCGAGGATCTAAAGGGTCACACCGACCTGAATCAGAAACCGCGGGCTTAAGAGCAACCACCCTACCAACAGAACAGGACTTTGATAGGGTCATGGAATTAATGATGCACTATGAAACCGAAATAGTACCAACAGTCAGGATCGAGGACGCACAGGACACTCACGAAAACATATATTTACCGTTCTTTTCGGATCTCCCAGATTTTAATCTAGTACGGCTCTTGCCGTACATTCAACGAAATGACCCGGAGTTGGGTCCAATTTGGTGGTATTTATATAATAAAACACGGCCCAAGGCAGAGTTAGGCGCGCTGAGAATAGAAATGCGAGCTCATTACTTTGAGTTAGCACAGGACACCAAAATATTATACATGCTCCGATTACAACCAGGGGATATAAATTACAAATTGTGCGTCCCAATCACGCTAGTCCCACAAGTACTCAAACATGAACATAAAACCTTGTATGGAGGACATCTTGGCAGCGATTGACTAATAGAAAAATTAAAACAATTTTATTATTGAAAAGTTATGTCTGAATACGCACAGCAATGGATCAGGCGATGCACTCTATGTCAATCCGCGAAGGACCCGATTTCTCGGATAACCACTGGATTGGGCAGAGTTCCGTTGGCAAATCAACCAATGTATCGTGTATTCGTAGACATCCTTGATATTCAAGTCAGGTCGCAGGCAGGTAACCGCATTTATAGGTCAGTTTACCAAATTCGCAGTAGCAGTAGCAATAAGGTACCAGGATGCACACACCGCCGCACACATCTTTTTATACAAGGTAGTAAATAAGTACGGAGCTCCCAGGGAACTGTACTCGGATAGGGGAGGTGCTTTCACTGCCCGCATGTTTGAAAACCTGTGCCAAGAAATGCAGATATTTCGGCACATGAGCCTAGCATACCATCCGCAAGCAAATGGTGAGATTGAAAGATTTAATAGAACATTGTTATATCTACTACGAGTGAGTGTGCCACAAGATGATCACCATCCATAGGATGTGTCATTACCATTTTGTGTAATGGCTTATAATTCTTCGGTACACACAGCCACCAAATATCCACTATTTTGTTAATGCATGGGTTTTATCCTAGGTTACCCGGAGAATAGGACACGCATAGTGCAGCCACAGGATACACCGGAGCTCACTCCTACAAGGTTAACGCGCAGCGCTGGATGGCTTCTATTAGGGAACGCGCATATCAATCAATGAGAGCCACCCAGGAAGTAAATTGGCTTAGGTACGATAGACGAACTCGCGAACCACGCTATCAAGCTGGAGAACTAGTTTGGGTTTATAGGCACGATACCACACCAGGAACATCTAGAAAACTCACGCCTCGTTGGTGGGGACCATACCAAATACTAGGGATCACCCCGCCATGCATGCGTGTAAGAATGCATTCTAGTCCGGAGGGTATGGTGCACGTTGTACATCTCAACAGAAGTAAGCCGTGTTTTAGCGCATTAGATCCGGTACCCAACGTAGGAGATTGGTTAGGCCAAGTACACGCTTCCGCTCTAGAAACGGGTTTGAATGAACCCACCTAACGAATCATCGCTGATAGGGATTTCGCTACTGAAATAGAACCCGTAGATGAGGTAGCAGTACGTACAGTAAGAACATCAGTCAGTGATAGTTCGGACACCGAAAGTATAGAAATGGGTGACACCAATGATCCCAACTTCTACCGCCAGACTTACGCAGAGATTGAGGCAGAGCAAGCGGCGATGTAACATATTCAGTACCGGACGGACGAATACAAACCCCAGAATCCAAAGACGGTCAGGAAACGGATTCCACTGCCTGATCCGGACAAAGAAATAGAACCATCTTGGCCACCATTAGCACAGGAGCAGGTTACTAGTCAAGCGGCCTTCTTGTACATACCAAGCACCGCCGGAAGAAAGAGTAAAGGGCCTTGTCGGACGGGCCACCCAACGGAAACAGGTCACATCGACACGAGGAGGTTCAACTATCCAGTTTACTAGTACCGAACAACCGGGGCCGTCTACGGTGACTATAACTGAATTGGTACGTACCACCGCCGCCCCCACCACTTCCTCAGGAATAATACGACTCAGCACTGCCCAGACAACAGCACCGACCAGACACCTCCTTCATCGCCAGGCTAGGGACCGTGTCTTTAGACCATATGGCGCAGCATCGGACGAGGAAGTAGGAGACGCCCTACGTAGGCCCAGACGAGTGACTTTCCAAGAAGCGGCAGCAACCATTAGCGAAACGGCAGGAACCTCTACTAGACTAGCATCTACTACACGCACGCAGTCTACCAGTGTCACCACCTCGATGACCAGTGCACCAATCGCGACACAACAATTTCCGATGGGAGAGCGCTCCTTAGGTGGAACTAGACCATCAACCTCATTCCCACGATATCCTTCTAGCCAGGAGCTACATCCCGCAGCCTGGCGACAACGTACACCCCGACCACCACCTCACGAGGAATCCGATTCAGACGATCCAGACTTACAAGTGGACAAACTCAACCCATGCTAGCACGTACCTCAAGGCAATCAAACAAACAGTCATAAAGAGGGGTTAGAAGAGGGCTCTAGAAATATATATATTTACCAGTAAACAAGATCATCCTTATATCTAGACTTATTCGCGATATATACATTATAGATGCGTCGAGCCCACAGCACGAACAACATCAATGCCCGCTTGATTCCAAAAGGCGTGCGGCAAGTACCGGTGGACATCGACGGGCACGTGTTCCTCAGGGTGCGTCAATATCCCCTGGATCCAGAAGGGCGGTGGGAATTCTTCTCGCTCAAAAGTAAAAGATGGAGTCGCCTATCCAACGAACATTCTTCCGCCGACCGCTTCGAACACGATGTGAGGCGTTTCGCCAGTGCTGCCGACCACTACCATCTCAGTATTTTGGTGCTGTTGGGGCGCAACGACGAGGCCAAGGAGCTAATCGAAATGTACATTTCCCCAACCGATCTACAGCTCCGTAGCGTTGTCCTACAGCGTCAAATTCCCCACAGCGTACGTGGCACGAGGTGTACTCAAAGTCACTGGACTACCCGTTCCCCTTCGAGGTGCTGGCGCTTCCCTGCTTTATTCTGCAAGTGTGAATTCGCTTAATGAGCCAGTGGTTCCCGGTTGTGTCCTATAGTCACTGCTTGATGTTTCCTGTCCTGCCTGACCGAACCGCTCGGCGGAAGATGGTTCCTGCAAAGTTTGGCTAGTTAACTCGTCGTCTGCTTCGGCTGCTCTCACGTCCACTGTGGTACCTTCTCCAGAAGTTTCTGACAAATAGCTGGACATGGGCGACCCCAGAGGTGGCTGAGTCATGGGCGCCTCGCGCAAAACCCACTGGTGAGGAGACATAGGTCTGTCGGCAGCTGCTGGTGGAGCGCTGTAGAGACGCATGGATGTATAGTCTCCTACAGTTTGAGTTGGCATTTCCATCGGTACCCGCAGCCGTGATGCCATAATATGTACAGCGTGTCGCGACTGACATAATGGGTGGTCCTGAGCAGCGAGCATGATTGCATAACGTAGATCTCTGGAGGTGTATGGTGCAGGTACGACAATTCCACCGGAAGCTTCTCGTGGCGTAGTGGACAGCGTGATATCTGCTGGATAGAAGTGTTGTCCCTCGAGTATTCTGACACCTATCGTCTGTACGCCGAATGGAACTTCCTCGCTGGTAGCCACTATTCGTTCAATCGTAGTCACTGGTACAGTATGTCGTCCGTATTGTACCTGTATCGTACGTATCGTCTGTATTTCAAACGCATTAAGCGCCACTTGGGGGTGCTGGATTGGCGCGCTCGGGAAGATGCCGCCGTCTATGTTGCATCGCCTCCCCCACGTTGGGACGCCAACAACTACACGGGCGACACCTGGGGACGGCAATTTCGCACCCGGTAGAGGGCACTCACCAACAGCCTTCAGTCTCTCCGCAGCGTGATTATGCCACGGTGGCCAGCGTCGTTCATGGGGACCGAAGCCTTGGACGCGGTCGGACCGTTCCACCAGGGGGAGGACCGTCGGCGCTGGAATAAACCCGTCGTAGCCCCAGCGTTTCACGACGAATTAGTCGCCTGGGTGGAGCAGAACATTCAAAGCGCGGACAACATCCGACGGCTAATGGATCGACCACTGCCCAGGAAAGAATACTATGACTATCCAGATAACGAATCGTAAAGCATTGAAAACTTTTATTGGCTTATCAAAGTTTATAGGGCGTTTAGAAAAACGGGGAAAAGAAACTGATTTTCAAATCATCCAGAGGGGATAGGAACTTGAACTACTGCATAGACCGCATCAGTTAGGAGTAGGCACGGTGGACTAGAGTTATATGATCTTCGTAGGAGGAGTACAAATAAAGCGAGCGTTGCGTCGATTGGACAATTGCCAACTATACATATCTAAGTTTCTGTTATAGATGAGTGCCACCAATAGCAAAACCGCACCCAACAACCAATCCGGCGGACGATTGCCAGCGGTCGGACAGTATGCTCCGCCAGAGACAGCTTTATTTCAACTTCCAACTATCCCGGTTTACCGAGTGGACTTGAGTAAACCGTTCGCCGCATTTCTCTCGCACGGCATCGACGGGCCATAACTCTCAAATATGCATGAGGCGTCCACACCGTTCAGCAACGATGGCCTCCTTGCCAACACGGTGGAGCGACATTACCACACACAGGTACTGTCTCTCCTCGAGCACCACGGCGCCGCGCAAGAGCTTCTACAATCGACTGACTCGCCGCTCTAGATAATGAGCAGGGCGCGAGTGCTGAAGGACGAGCTCATCAACTACGTCACCAGTGCCCGTCTCAAGCTCCTGCTAGAGCACATTATGCGACCGATATTGCTCGTTAAATTTGTCATCCGGGAGTACGCGCACGTGCTCCAACTCACCGAGGACCGGCAGCTGCTCGAGGCCTCTACGGACGCTTTTTAGGGTGTCGGACGCTCCAATCAGCAACTACAACGCAGCGAAGTGACGCTGCCACAATAACATGGGACGCTTATTGGAAGAGATGCGTGAATACCGTGCCACTGGCAACGTACGGTGGGCCCCAAGTAGCCATCTTGGGGGATGCGCTGGCCCTGCCACTACTCGAAATTGCGACCGACCACAAGTGGCTGATCAACCGATGACCGGATTCCAACCTCACCCGACTCATCCAGACCGCAAACGCCATTGTGACGCCCCAACTCAAGTGCATCATCTTGCTAGGTGGCTACAACTACATCTACAGGAAAGCGCCTCTGGAGCAGCTCCATGCGACAAACCCCAACGCGGCCTTTAAGAAAGTCAAACGTCACTTAGGAGTGCTGTCGAAGCGGGTAGCCCCAACAACAACAATCATTATGACGCCTCATGTTCCGCGTTGGGTCGCCACAAATCAGGATGCAGCGTCCTGGACGGTCGGGCTAAAGAAGATACTAATCAATCATCGCCAGCGGTATAACACGCTCCACAACGTGTTCATTCCAACATGGCCCGTCGCGTTAAACACACCTGATGCGTGGGAGCGAGGCGAGCCGCACATGGAATGGGGCGAGCGACCGCAGTTCCGTGAACCGAAGGTATCCAACTATTGCCGTCGCAACCTTCGCGAGTGGGTAGTGGGTAAGCCATCTGGTTCGCGACGCTGAATTACGGCGTCTGGCAACATGAGCGATGGCGAGTATAGGAGCGTAGCGTTAGCAGCTAACGTGAGCGAGGAAGGAAATAAGAGCGCGAGAGAAGTTGAGATCAATTGCTACGATCCATTGAGGACGCATTGAAAGGAGTGGTTATGAGCCAGAGACGCGAGTACAGCTCTGAGTAACAGCAGTAAGATACAGTTAGGATAACAGCTTAAAGTACCATTTATGAGCATTTCACGTAGCTGAACAAGATAGGAGTAATAAGTACAAGTTTGGTAGGCCGAAAAAAATATCAAACGAGGTTACAAATTTAAATGGGATACTCGAAGTTGGGAACATCAAAAGCCAGTTTTTCTAATAAAACCGAAATAGACCAAATGGGCAGATTGATTTGTTGCTTATTACATGAAAACTGTCTAAGGGAACCCCTGGGTCAGGGTACAACCGGCAGGCGGGTCCTTTCCTGGGGAGATCCAAATCCAAATTAATCGGAGGTACGTGCTGGAAAACATATATGTATAAATATTGTCATAATCATAATATTGTGTGTATATACATATCGTCTAGAACGTTGGGCAAACACTAAATGGAGAAGAAGAGATACTTTCGAGATTTCAAGCTCAGTCAAAAAACCAAACCTGGACACAAAATATTGTAAACCATAAGGGAAAACTTCCAAAATTACCGAATAATAAGAGAGAAGGGACCCGTTTTTGGTGATAACCAAACAAGTTGAACGTCCTTCTACCCGTTTTCAAAAATCAAAACGCAAATTCTCAGAAAATTTTTTCATTTATAGGAAATTTCTCATAATTCCAGGGAATCTTGGCAAAATTCCAGGAATTTTAGTAAATTTTTAAAACCTTTCAATTCAATTGATCACAAGGGCTTTACATCATACTAGACACAAAGGGCAGATTTTTACGCAAGCTATACATTTTTCTATTCTTACTTGGCAAAATTGATTTCTACCATGAGTAAGGAGTCTAATAAATCTAAAAATATTTAAGAGATGTAACAGGCCGAGATTTTTGGGATCATAACATAATATCTCAGGTGGAGAAAACGTTGAAATCAAGGTTAAAAAGGGAGCAAACGTAGGGCGATGGGCGATTGGGTACCGGTGGAGCGCGACCTGAGTACTATGTTGTGTATCATTTATCATTGTCATAAAAATAAAATTTATTATGGATGTAATTGGCCGTGTCGTCACGCTCCACCCGCCCGAGCTGCACGGGGTGATTTTGGCACCACAACAGAACAATCATGATATTAAGGATGGTATCCGGTCGGCCCCAATTGAATTAAATGGTGTAAAAGGTATTGTTATTATTATAGGTTGTGTGTTGTGGGGAGATGGATGCGCAGTCAGATTGGCCGGGGATAGAGGACAGAAGTTCTAAGATTTCCTTTTCACGTTTCGTTGATTCGCTGCCCCAAAGTCGATCCCGGTGCGCATCCACAATGCCGTATTTGTTGATAATAATGAGTATGCCTTATACGATGTATGTTATGCTACATATCAGGATGGATCCGGGCAGCGTGCGGGATTTTAAGCAAAATTCTAGTGGGAGAGCTTTTGTAGCATTTCGGACCTCGACGACCCATCCTGGCATGCGTTCGCTAAATAACTGAACCAAGGAGTAAAGCGAGCAATCAAATTTTCGAGAAAGAAAAGCGACAGGACCTATCTAAAACGTCATTTTTATAGGGGCTACAAAAAGCAAATTTTTTATATTTTCTGACATTTAAGGTTATTTAGACCTATCCCGTTACCAAGAGGGTTCCCCAAGGTCTCAAAATCATGCGATTGGGTCAACCTAATCCCCACCAGTAAGTACTTAGGGACCCCTAAGTAGGCGTTTAAACACCCATTTTTCAAAGACTTAAATCTCAATCGAAATAACCAAAATTCCCCAATTTTTCGGTCCCCACACCTCTACTTGTCTTACTCTAACCATTTTATTTGAAACCGGGACCACCTAACTTTGCTGGTCCGCACAGGACCCTGACAACCCTCTCGGGACATCAAATGTTGCCCAGTTTTGTACACAAAACGGCCTCCGACAGGCCACCTACGGGATATATAATAAATTTAACATTTTCATCAGTAGGCGACCAGCCAGGGCATGGATCTGACCACGCCCTCGGCCGCCTACTGTCTTCGGTTAGTCCGCAATCAATAAAGTCGCTCAAATCCTGTTACAATTCCAGCGCCCTTAGCGCTCGTATAATTTTTGGTTTTAAAAGTTGCTCGCCGACCAGGGCGAGGTTTAGGTCTTGTTGGCACTCGTCGGCCACTCTACAGCGAAATTGTGTCAGTCACACTACAGCTACATTGTTGTCGTCGACATTTTGCTTTTATGTGCCTGGCGATGCCCAGTGGCCCTCGTCGTATGTCGTTTTGCGGCAGTCGTTTAAAGTGTATATATGTCTATTGATGGCTTGGTTTTGTTGGTTTTTTCTTTTGTCTGCGACGGTTTAATGTGTAGAGTCGGTTACACTTTATTTTCAAAATTTGAAAATCTTGGCAGTAGTGTATGTTCGGGGGACATAGAAAGGGTGAGGAGAGAAAACCAAAAAGGGGGTAGGAGTCTGGTATAAAAGGAAAAGACCCAATGCAGCATTGGGACCAGTCGTGTAGAAAGGCCGCATAGTCGGCAGTATTTTTTTGCTCGTGGCGGTTGTCGCCCGGGCATTTTGTTTAAATTTTTCGTTTTGTGTTTTCGTCCTTTCGCTTGTGGTTTTTTCCAGAAGGCTCTCGCTGTGTAGCACAGGACGGAGGTCCTCATGGCGCGTTTTCAAGGCTTTAAAAATGTCACGAGCCAGAGCTGACTTTGCGGGTGTTGGCTCTTTCGACGGATGCTCCGCGCACCCGTAAATGCAGCTCCACCAAATTCAAGAAAATTGCATGCTCGATTGCACGCAAAATTTAAACTCTCGACTGGTTCCCCGCTCGTCGGGTCGCCATTTTGTTTTCAGACCCAGGGGGGGTCGAAAATCTATATTTAGTGATGTGAACTGGAAAAAAGGGAATAACGAATACACACGGGGAAGGGGGAAGGACACAGGGACACGGGAGGGGCAAGGCGTTTAAAACAGGAAATTGGTTGACCTGGAGGCAGCCGTTACCGCAGACGATAGTTGAGCGTAAGTAAGGATCCGCGCTAGGCTACCCCGCCAAAATTTCGAACAATTGGTCGCTGAGCGTTTCAATTAATTGTTCCCTGTTAAGTCGATTCAAACCAGTCTTCCAGGTCGTTTAAACACGGTAGAAGACTATAGTAATTTGCATCGAACAGTTTAGGATCCCGCCGCAAAATGGCACAATAAAACATTTTCAATTTTTCAAACGGCCTACAAAAGGCAAGGAAGCTTCTTTTGACTCATGCTCCACCCGCGCCTGCTTTCGAATTAGTAGCTTGAGTCGAGCTTACATTGCAGGAAACTCAGGCAACTTCAGGTCACACGACTTAAAAACCCACTTGTTGGGGAATAAGGAATCTTCTAGCCCGCGGACGCACGTAGTCATTTGCGCGCAAAGAGCGTTTTAAAGAAGTAAAGAACGGAACCCCTGACGCTAGTTTTGAAACTCGAGATCCTTCCCTGAGCCTTGTTTTATCTATCAAAATTTTAATCCACTAGCCTCAAAATGGACGGGTCTTATGCCGTGACGAAACGGTAGAGCAGTCCGTCACGCATTTTTAACAACGGAATAACAATCGGTTGGTCAATACGGCTGCTCCATAGGGAGTGACGTATCAGGACCGTTCGTGCGTTATCTTCCCCACTTTTACGGTTTGATAAACTTATTGTTCTAACCAAACAGGGGTGTTCGAAGTGTTTCGGAACCCAAATCATCACTGCTTTCTTTTGGTTCTCAACTAAGCATTTCGCTGAGGTACGCGGCAGCACGGGCCATACTCATGCTTGCAAATGACTGCGGACTACCACTTAAATCAAAGGCACTCGGAGGAGCAAATTACCAAATTAGGATATGAGTCGGAGTCAGCTGCTAAGTTAATTTGGTTTTAATCTACTCAAAATCACTCGGAACCGCACCCCTTAGTTGAGCTACGGCCCTGAGGAGGATGTAAAGCAATCGGCTTTTTCTTTTAAACAAAATTTATAGGCGCGGACCCATAGCCCGTGTAGACACAGCGGGTTTCCGTATAGCGCCCTGTTTTCATGTCAAATAATAAATTCAAGGCGAACAAAGTTTGGAAGACATGGCGCGGCTTCCCTTTTTGACAAAGACTCGCAATTTCAATCCGATCCCGGCGCAAGCAAATTTCTGATCACAAACCGTCGCTGCTAGTAGACTACAGCTGACGTCCGGAATCGGTATAGTGCTCATCACATGGATGAAATGCAGAGTAAAGAAAGGCTAACGACAAGAGAGTGTCGAACCATGATAGCCTGGAGCGCATCTATAGGTGCAGTCGGCGAAGGAAATTTCACACAAGCACACTGCCTAGGGGGTGACGCGCCTCCCAAGGGCAAAATTGTAGGGGCGAGCTGAATTGCTTTTTACACGATTCCCTCGTAGGGCTTAACCAGGATTCACATCACCCGTTTGGTATATAACGGGGTTCCCTGTGAGGTACCCATGCATTTTGTTGTATATAGATTATTTCGTTATTCGAATGTAATAACTTGCAATTTACCGAAATAAAGTGTTAGAGTGTGAAATTCATGGTCGGCGATATGTGTTTAGTGTAGTAATTAAACCAACGTTCTAAATTATAAAAAAACAAAAATGAACCTAAGGCTAAATTTTTATCCATGGGACTCCGACTGTGCTTAGGTCAAGTAAGGCCTTCTTAGGCCGGCGATAAAATTTCGCGATTCGTTAAGGCACCGCCGCAGCGGCGAATGGCAAATCCAACATTTTGTTTAGTCTCAAAATTCATAGTTAGGTTTGTTTAGTAGTTGGTGCCCGCTTTTAGTCAAATTTTATTCACACTAGATAAGGACCCTGGGGATCGGTCTCCTGGTGTTCCCTCAAGCTACCAGCTCAGCAGGAAACCTCTTGTTAAGCCAACCAAATTATTGTTGGATCTAGGCTCTCGTGTGCTAGACTAGGACAAGGAATCTCATCTCCATTTAGGATTTAAAGAGAATTGAGGGAAAGGGGAGTCAGCCTTATTACCTGTGAGCAGGCTTAAGGGTTGACTCTCCCTCAGGGGGCCTTTCGTACCACTAGACGCGTGGGCCAATATAGGGGCCAGGCCGAACACCCTGGTTAACCCGCCGGCAGCCTGCCATGCTAAGCGGTTCCCTTAGGTCATCGCATAGATAACCGGGGAGTCGTGGAAGCCGGGGTTGTCCGGGCACTACACCAAGGAAAATGGTGGTGCAGCTGGGATGCCTTAAGGCCAGAACTGGTCCTAGTACAACATATTTGGCTGGAGATACTTAATTGTAAATGTAATACTCTAAAATAAATATGTGTGCCGTCTAATGCCAATGTTCCTTCGGACAGCCGCACAAAATGCAACAACATTTTTGCTGATATCATTGCTGCATAGTTATAATTACTATTGGGTAAACCAAACGGTGAATATTCATACATGCTTGTATATCTGTATAAATATATCTAAATACAGATATACCTACATATGTTCCATGCGTAAATGGTATGTATCTCTAAACATACATGCTCCTAGGGGTAGGGAAGGTACCCCACCTGAGGTCCGCACACCCCCTCCCCCGAAATTCCCGGCTTCGGCTCACCCCTGCAGGTGCTGTAGTCGGCCAACCCATAGGTGTTTTTCGCAGCTATTCTCATGTACTCTGCGTTATCTGATGATGTGATCTTTTTCTGCCAAGAATTTCAGTCATAGCAAATTCACCCTAAACAACATTTCGGGAACCCCTGCAACCCGAAGAGGCAGCAGGTTAAAAAGTCAGTCACATTATTCAACAAGACAAAGTCTTTGAGTATGACTACCAAATCTTATTGAGGACTCTTGTAGAATTTATATAATAGAGGGTTTGTTTTAAAATTTGGAAATAAATTTTGAATTTTGAACGTTTTGTCTTAACATTTTGCTGCTTTTCTGCAAAACATTTCTGTTAAATTTAAATAATACCACTAGTTTCGTGTTTAGAGATATCATTAAGTAATTTGATTTTAGTAAAAAGTCGCGATATGCACCATTTTTTACAGGAAAGTAAACTTTGTCACCAAACTTTGCATAGGTAATGCTATCATTAGGGCCTGCTGATCCATAAGCATGACTATCATTACATTAGTACAAATGTTTAATCTGTTTCAAAACTGCTAAGTTTCATCACAACTTGAGGCGTGCTCGCATTACGTCCGATCCGACTCGCTCCGATACAATTTGATCCGATCTGATTTGCCAGATTATTATATACAGAGTTCACGTTCCATTCGATCCAATATACTTTAATTCAATAGAATATGCACAACATTATCGAATACTAATAGGATAACGTAATGTGAAAATGCAGACACATATATATACGGTATATGGTAGGAGCAGGATTAGGTCGTATCGAATCGGATTGAATACCTATGCCAACTAATGTTTCATTCGAAATTATTTATTTTACCGTTGTTTGCCTCGAACTTTTACAATTTGTCGCTGGTGATGAAAAAAACGAGATCTTCTCTCAAACATACCCTGATTTCTGTTTAACTTCTTAGAATCGCAAGGGCTCCGTCAAAATCTGGTAAAAGATTTGAGCCAAGCCTATAAAATAAAAACGAGCTAACCGAACGTAAAATATTACAGCTTGTTTTGACGTTTAAATCTTAGCGAAGCGTTCTGTCTTGGTTTTAAATCATTTATTCCATCCGACTTAAGTCTGACTTAGCTTATAGGATTTCATACGTTATCACCATGCCGCTCCACATATTGTATTATTTCTTGATGATGAGTGCACTATCAGCTTAATGTGACCACAAACAGGAACTGACGCAATATGAACACGGCGTAATGTTTAGTTTGTGGTTTGCACATATAATAGAATAGGTACAGCAGCTATAACAATACACGAACAGATCAACAAATGTGGTTAAACATTTAATGACAGAAGTTTCAAATTCTTGTAAGTTATACATTGATCGTGCAGCAAATAAATCAAAAGGTATTTATATCCAAGGTTTGGCCATCCTGTTTTCTTAGTCATGAATACGATTGATTGGAAGTACATCGTAACGGCCAAACCAGTAACGGGCTATTGGCAATCAAAGAAAAGAAATTTACCTCCCAGGGTAAAAAATTTAATTCTGTACAATAAAACACTAATAGCAGTTCTTTGTTGCAGAATCAACTTCTCACTGTAGAGATCATCCAATACAATAACAACTACCAATGAAGCGTCAGTTCGCTGTTTGAATAATATCACGAATTACCAACCGCTAAGCCATGCTATCGTGTAGTGGTTAGAACGTTTGCTACGCATACGGTAGGCCCGGAATCATTCTCTCTGGACCAATATTATAGCTCGAGCGGATATGTGAAAAATTATAACAATAGCTTATATTTGGTGAGCTCGACGTGATCCCTAAGCGGATAGGTGTATGCATAGAGTTCCTGCTCCGCAACCGCAGCATACCGCGCGTTTGTGTAAATATTGCGCAATATACTAAAATAATAACTACCTGTGAAATGTTAATTCGCTGGGTAGAATAACATCTCTATCAACCGTTTCAAGTGGGTCCTTAGTATAGTGGTTCGGGCGGTTTCAGCACGTGCGGAAGGCTCGATGTTCTATTCCCGATGGACTCACTTCTTAGCTGGAACGGCTTTAACAAAACAATAAATAAAACAGCGAGTTCGCTTCCATGACAGTTTCCCTCACACAGTCTGGTAATAACTGACGCATCACAACTGCTTTAATTAATGGCATGACCTGGCTTTGGCCCAATTTTTTGAACCTAAACGTTAGTAACTTGATGTATTTTGACAACAATTGTCGATATGACAAATAAATAACCAAACGTTTTGTCCTTTTATTAACATTGCCCCTGCTTCAACCTTTTCACTAATCTCATTATGTCAAAAAGGAGAAGAGCTTATGAAGAATATTGCTTAGATGCAATCAGGGATGGAAAAGGCCAATGTTTAGTTACATGTGACCCGGTCGGCACTGCTGGTACAGTGACCCGCGCACCGCATGACCCGTGACGTTTGCCCACTTAAATAATTTCTGCCAGTTTGTGTAGAATCATTGTTGTTTTGGTTTATTACCCCAATTTTAGCAAGCGAATCAAGCTTATTATATCTGTATCGAAACATAAATAAAGTAAGACGGATTTATCATTGTTCTTTGATAGGATTGCCTTTAAAATTTCCTATCAATAAACTCGTTTGGCTAACTTATCTAGTCTGTTAGTTCTTTACAGCCGACTGTTACTTTTAGCATGGTAACGCATTCGAAAAATTTCATATTCCTGTTTTTAGGAGCCATGCGCCTAGTTTTTACAGTGATTTCGCTTTTGCCTGGATATTGCCCATTTATTTACATAATGTCCACCGCAAGAGAAGGATCAAACTTTACATTCGGCTGTTTGAATCGGCTGTTAAACACAATTATGGAAAATGAAAATCTTAACGATCTCATATTACAGTGTATGACTTCGGAAGTAGATCAAACAGTTGAGCACAGTTTTTATAATATTCTAAGCAAATACTTCATGGTGGCTCTCTTTGGACTTAAATGTTAACGGTGTTTAAACGCTGAAACGACAAAGCCTGTGAAGAGCGTATTATTTGATCTCCTCTTTAAAGTAGGTATTGAAACTTGTCGATGTTATCATTGCGTACAGTTTCGCGCCTATATAATGCATCGGTTCCGTCAGTTGGGCCATAGCTAACTCCAGCCCAATATTTTCTTGCGCGGGATGATCGACCATATGTAATGACTACCATATATATGCCGAACAGGGGTTCAAGGGCCATGCCTTCCGGGGCTTACCGCCCACCTCCCCCAACGAAGCCATGGCCTACCCTGCTGAGGGTACCCCTACTATGTTTCCTTCCCACCCCCTTCCGCCTCTTCCAGCAAAAAAAGTTGGGCTAAATTTGGCAAAAATTGGGTGACAATTAGGAAAAATGGATCGTCGACGGGGGAGGGTGGGGAGGTCGTAAACGTTTTTGCAGCTCCCCGCCTCTGATCGCCTTCATACCACCTGATACGACCTCCGTCAGGTACGCAAGTACACCCGAGACCACGGAGCGCCAACATGTATGGACTAGCAGTTTGATAAATAATTCAGATCCAGATTTCCTTACCTGTATCTGTCATTTAATGCGACTTTCTTTAACTGGATTTTCCTTAATGAATCGATCAAGCAGTTTTTGTATGCAGCGTTTGGTATGATCTGACGAGTTTCTGGCATCAGTATAGTAAAGGATGCAAAAAGAATTTTGTGTTCCTTAGCATTCTGTCGTATCTTAATTCAGGGGCAAGTTGGAGAATCCATCAGCGGATGATACGAAAGCCGTACGAATCACTTCTTCAACAAGATATCTCAACGGCCATCAACAGGCATCCACGAAGCTCTTTTTAATAGCAATTTCGACATAGGTGACTTTAATTACATTTAATAACATACCGTTTAACTTACCTTACATAAATTTCTAAATTTTAGTTTAGTCACGTCTCATTTTGTGCGGGAAATATTATATAAATCAAGTAATTATTGCACTAGAATATTGATATGAGAAAATAAAAATAGAAGGACGATAGTAAGGCAAGACAAGGTAATGGACTGCACTTGAGATTCACTTTTAACGTACAAATTATAACCATTTGCCATTGGCGTAGCGACGGTATGCGGCGCCCGGAGGCAAGCAAAATTTTACACCCTTTACTAAATTATGTTTAATCCGAATTTTATTTTTTTGCTCGCGAAGCAGTTAGACGGCACCCTTCCGGACGAGCACGTGCCCCTGCTCTACCCCACGCCATGCACATGTAATTTACGCGAAAGATTAAATTTATGTACACAATTGACTCGCAGTGACTGGTAGAAAAGCCCAATATATTTGAGCTTGCCCCATGACCCGTATCCAGCCTGGTTGCAATATATTTTTGCTAGAATCCCAGTATTTGAAAACAACGGGTGGTTAGGTTACGGCAGTATGTCAGATGTATATGCAAAATGGGAATAGGTCCGCTAAACTGACGGTGTGTGAAGTTGTTCTGGCAACAAGGTAACAACAAATCTTTTGCTCTACACAAATTGATTACATTTTGGAACCTATCAGTTTAAGCTTAGAAGGATATAACTATGTTGACTAACAAAATGCTACATATATCTAAAATGCTTTCATTTTTATTTTTCAGTGTGAAACTTAAACTATAAATGTAATGAATGTTTTTGACGGCGCTTGCTATAAAGTTTGAACGTTTGCGTTACTGTCTTTTATTGGCACCTACTGTATCCATCTAAAAACAAAATCTAATAAATGCGATATTTATTGACGACAGTCACTGTGTAATGCTTTTTAAAGCTAGTCATGCTTTTGCCACAACCATTAGAATGTAACCTTGTTTTCACGCCAACCTATTCCCGCTTAAATGTTGATCAGATCACAACTTTATCGCTCTGATTTATCAGTCAGTATCACGCTGTTGGGCTGTGCAGTAAAGGTTAAAGCGAATTCCGGAAATATGATCCCCACTAAGATAGTTAAAATTAACGGTCGGTTTTATACGGGCTGTTATGTTCGATTTCCCATGTTAAAACGAGCTGATTTAAATACGCTTCCCCAAGGAGTGTCTTGGAATGCGCTTTAAATTGGCCGTTTCCAATTGTGTTTAGGCCGAATTAATTAGGCGCCAAAAATGTTTCCAATCGGACTGATGATGGGTTGCAGAATATGCGTATTTTTAACAGTTCAATCCCACAATGAAATTAAACCGTCTAATGTGACTCGTACGGCAAATTTCATTTACTTTGCTAATGAAATGTTGTGTAGTATAGTGGCAACTCACCATAAACCCGTATTGAAACGATATTGTTGGCACCAAGTTAATTTGGAACCAACTCATAACTCAGACTGGAACTGGGAAAATTAAAATTGAAATAATCAGCCCCTGCGTATGCCAAATTTAAACCCCGTGGTTTTATATTAGCACAACTCAAAGCCTATATGACATGACATACCAAAATAAAATGGTTTTATTTATTTTAGTCATCTTTGCATGCGCTGAAAAACTTAATAGACGATATTATTACCAATACTCGAAATCTGGCTGTAGCGAATAAATGGTATTCAAGGCTCGACGAAAGCAAGTCTAAGCACCGCTAAAAATTTCTTTATCAGCTTAAATTTGAACTATAAATATGAAGGTAGGTCACTCTCATGACATAGTGGGTCTTGGTGGAATATGTGTCTAGTCCTACATACTAGTGAAGCTCGCTTGCGAGCCAGAATTCGAGTCGAGTAGTGAGAACAATTCCCCGAAGCAGAAGTGTGAAAAATATTTGCCACACAATATTTTTGACACTCGCAATGAGCTTGTCGGCCCAGAAGACCCCATATCCGACACTAAAACCAAAATACACACACATTCAGGTGCTTTTCCCACGACTTCTCACCAAAAATTGCGAAAACGTCATTTTTATGCCAAGTATGAACCAGAAGTGCAAAAATATTTGCCCAACAATATTTTTAACACTTGGAATGAGTTTATCTGCCCAGAAAACTCCATATAAGACACTAAAAGCAACAATAAATACACATTAAGGTGCTTTTCCCACGACTTCTCACCAAAAATTTCGAAAACGTCATTTTTATACCAAGTATGAATCAGAAGGGTAAAAAATATTTGCCCAACAATATTTTTGACACTTGCAATGAGTTTATCTGCCCAGAAAACCCCATATAAGACACTAAAAGCAATAAAAACACACATTTAGGTGCATTTCCCACGCTTTTCACCAAATATGAAATTTGGCGCCAACTATAAATTTATAGACTCCAGATTGGGAAGTAGTTGAAAAAGTTGTTATGTATCATTGGAAAGCCCTGGTAAAGCTACATGGAATATGCCTATTAGTTTGCGGATACCTCCTGTACTTATTGAGAAAAGTCGCAAAAACTGGAGGGGTTTCCCGAAAAATGGGCCAAGATGACTTCATTTTGCCCCATAACTTTTCTCACGGCAAAAAAATTCAAAAATCGGGCTCCGTCACTACACCTAAATCGACCATTGCGGTTCGAATGTGCGTCAAAATCCGCCCAGCCGTTATCGAGATCCAGGTGCGGCACACAGACACACACACAGACAGGACCTCCTCAACCCCCTCCAGAGCCAAAATTGAAAATTCTCGTTCCACGCGCTCGCTTCGCTCGTGAGTGGAATGACAGTGCTGCCTGAACTTCATGGACATGGTTTGATTACTTAGTCTGTTTATGGATAATTTGAAAAAATACTTAAAAAGTATTTAAAAATATTAATTTTTGTTATTATTCAAATTTTGTAGATATAATTCGGACAACATCTGTAATTTCTGCAGCTTTATTATAAAAGTTGATACGGTTGGCCATAGTTCAGTACTGTATCAACTGCTCTTTTGTTTTTAAACAGGATGGTGGGATGAGACTGTCCGGTTAGAAACATTACCCAATTGTTGTGTTGCTTGGATATTCGTGTCTCTTAAAAAATGAAAATCTTACGAAATGGTTTGTTTTATGCGCTAACTGTTGACTCACTTGTACTGTAAATTCTTGCTGATCTATAATCTTCCATGTTTTTATTCAATCTGAAAAGAACATCTTTAATCTAGTCTCAGTCAAAACCAATCAATTTGTAGTGACAATGCAGATAATCAGACAAAGTGACATGAATATGGTTTTTCTTGAATGAATCTGAAGATGGCAACAGAGTCGAATTCAAATCCAAGACTTTCGGCGTTATATGGTTTTTTAACTATTGAGCTACTTCAGCCGATATTTTAACATATCACTTGCTTGACTCTTAAAATTGTTTTCGGTAGTCAACTATTTGTAATTATCAATAGCAAATTTATAAAGTCAAGCATAATATTTAGATAGTCATTTTTTATATCAAAATAGAAATTTGTGTTAATTGTAATAAATGTTTTCTACATTTTAGTTTTTACTTAGTTAACCTGAACATATATCTACTATACACTGAAAGACTGTAAGTAGTTATTGCAGCATAAATTGAAGAGCATTCAAAAATCTAAACACATTATCAAGTAAATCGAGTTTGAACGAGCAAGCTGCATAACCAGTTTGAACGAGCAAATATTTGAATGGTAAGCGGTGCTATACCACATGTCACATAGTTGTAGCTCCGTGCTAGTTCATATATACTTGGCTTCAATAAGAATTGTATCACGTCAAGCGCAATAATGGCACTAGGGTATTATTTCAGGTGTTTCTGAGCTTTAAAATCTAAATAACGGAGGTACTAACCCCAGAGTATCCGAAGAGCGTTGAAAAAGCCCATCACTGCAACGATTCTGTACGACTTCAACAAAAATTGTAAGATTTTAAATGGAAAAGTCATAACTTAAAAATTTATCGATTATTTTTTTATTTTATATTTTTTTTATATTTTCGTGTGCAATTGTGCTTGCGCAATATTTGGGGCTCTCTAAATATAACTTTTCTGCTACTCAAGTGCTTAAGCAGGTTTTATCATATTTCTGCGCAGAATGTTTTAATCTGCTGTCTGTTTTTGTCCTTCAGTTCCATATTGTTAGGGATATACAATTTTTACCTTAACTCTATATATTACACTGTATAATACACTATACATATAACACGGGGATTTGTGAATTCTCTTCGAGATGCCCATATAAATTTATTGTTTTTACCTTTTCATTAATTACTTATGTAAATAATTTATTTATTTATTTATTTGTTTCATTTATTGATTTATTTATTTATTTATTCATTCATTTATTTATTTATTTAATTAATTGATTTATTTATTTATTTACTTATTTATTAATTTCATATGCTTGTACAATTTATAATATTATGTAACTTTTTTCTTTCTAATGTTAATAGTAAGAAGGCTTCTAAAGATATAAATGGTTTAATGTGTTTTTATCTATAAAAAGCAATTTTACATTGTTCGCGTCGGCAATATGTTTTCTTATTAATGTGTTGTTGTCGTATGCGGCGTTTTGAATATATAAAGATACGTATTAACGTTTTTTGCGTTTTGTAGCAACTTTAACAATAATAGTTTTTATGGCTCGTTTTTGTCTACATATATATAGTTAAAATGAAGGCTGGCTGACCGAGTTAAACAATGGAATCTTGTGCTTGTGCAAGCTAATTAAGAGGCGAACACCTAAAAGATCAAAGCGACTATGTGACAAATAAGAACGTCGATTTTGTTCATTTACGGCTGTTATAGTTGAGACGATCTTTAGCGCTATCAAAATATGAAATGAACTGTTTTGGAATTCCGGACAAGAAAGCTATATCATCGTTTCATGACAAAACAACACTAAACAGGGGACTAATAAAGAAACGTTTGTCTTGCAGCACACACCGATGTATACTGTCAGTGGGAATTATCAATATTATTATCGATGTTGTCTAAACGTTACTTGACATCTTTATGTTGGGAATGTTGAACCACCTGGTGCATTGTCAGGCTCGACATATCCATCGCGACTTTAATCGCCGTATAAGCGGGGTGCCCCGTAGTACCCACCAATATTTAAAGCACACATCCTTCTTTATATTAAATTAATAGCGTGTCCGTCTCCTCTAGCGGGAGATACACGGGCACAGAAAGATACATAACGTGTTATTAGCTCGAAATGAGATTTCCTAGATTCAAATGCATTAAATCTAAATAGGACCCTGTGCAAAATGTACTTTTAGGAGTAACAGGCAGGGTATGTGTACGCATTAAGAGACATTCTTAAATGCTCCAATGGATCTGCCCGAAGACTAACATTAGTCCCGGCTACATTATTCAAAACCAGGAAAACTCCATATCTGATGGTTGTAAACAATTTCAAAGCGACTTAAGAGACATATGTTGTAAAAGTGTTTTGAACCACGCTATTTTTTTCTATTGTTGCTACCAAATCGCTCAAGGAACCTGTTATATTCGATAAATGTGAATTCAACTTAGCAACGCAATCCCACGACTCGGTAATGATCGGAATATATACTTATTCAGCTTATTCATCATTCAACCTATAACTTAATATACAAAGCTCGTTTGGTAGCCTTACGCTCAATTTTTAGAGTTTTACTCAGGTTTTGACCGTTTTCCTGAACTTGAATATATCACTAGTCAAATAAGAGTTGTACGTATTTGTTTCATTTCATATCACTCGCAGTGCTTGATAGCTGCATACCACTGATGGCGTAGTTCTGATTACAAAATTTTTGCTAAAAAAATCAGATTAGTTTTTGTTCCAGTAAATTGACCAATAAATTTGGGTTTCACAAACCAAACGATTATATCACGCAAACTAACATTGCAAAACATCATTGAATAAGAAATAAAACAAAAATTGTAACTGTTAAATATTTTCTTACTAGCTATGTAATTTTGTAAATTTTGTAAGGCCTAAACTATAATAGTTGCTAATAATATGATGCTGAATTCTTACTTGCGCATCGCAAGATAAAATAGCTAGTGCAACTACTTAGTGATCGTCAAAACTCAGCAATTGAAAGTTGGATCGGTTTTGCGGATGGATCAAAATTTCATCTAGTGTCTTTCTGTCAAACTTTTTCGGTTACTAAATATAGCCTTCAACCAAATTATTGTCGGCATGTGAATTATCTTAGTTCTGAAAGACCTACAGTCAGTAATATTAAAATCAGACTGGCATTATGGGTCTATATGGTTCATGGATTTGTGAATTTCTCCAGGAATTTAAAAGCTTGAATATTAAAATATAACTTTTTCTTTTTTTCTTTTCAATTTAATACTAACAGTTATTTTGAAATCCGTATGATATCGCGACTAAGTATATACAGACTGCGCGTTTCGTTTTATACGAATAACGATTGGTGACGTACCAATTTGCTGCCGCGTTGTACACGCCTTGATAGAGTATGACGCCATGCCAAAGCTTATTTGTCAACCCAGCTATGTTGTGGTATCCTTTTAAACTTGGCTCACACACTGTATCATACGTCCGATCAATTAGCGTATATGTTATTACTGCCAACTGTTTCACCTTATACTCCCAGATATATACCTATTATGCGTATAATTTTTAGTGTCAGACGTAGTCATCGATGATTCCTTAAAACGCACTGACCGACCTGCGATGCAAGGTTAGGGGTAAATTTTGCTACGCCATTCGACGCAAAAAAATTCGTCGTAAATTATGGCTTAAGAGCTACAAACTAGCAGTATAAAACAGTCCACTATAAGTTAATTTAAACGATATTAACTCTTTGTATTAATGGTGGAAGGTTTAACGATTGTTTTATACGGAGGCTGATCCACAATATTCCCTAGCTGTTTTCTACTTTGTTCAATCATTTAGTACTGTGAACAATAATTTTATATGACAAAGTACAAGTTCACAGTTAGCGGGAGTCTGGAATTTGAGTATCATTATTGACCGCTAACTAACGCATAATATTTTTGACTCTGGCCTTATGCGGCGTTCAGGTTATGTCTTAGGCACCCCCGTTTTATATATATTTTTCAAGGGTAGCTAACTAGAGATATTGGAACTTTTCGTCAGTGTCGAAAACACCGTTTCTTGTTTGCAATTTTATTGATGATGTGCGCTGTTACCTCGTCAAAATTCATATAGTTTAGATACAAGTAATTAGATTTTTAAAGAATGCACAGCTGACTAATACACCGCATTATCTATAGACGGTGTCAGTTACAGTTAAATTGCACCATTTTGGTAGCTAAGCATGTGCACGTCACTGTAAACAAAAAATGTAGTAGCTAGGGATGTGTCGTACACCGTCGGCAATTGACCTACTTTATTGGTGTGACCCTGACTGTCTATACGGTTGGGTCACAATTACAGGGGGACAAAAGTTCCAAACAGCGGAGTCATTATAACGCGAACGCCCCATTATGGAGTGGCACTGTTTTGTAAAAAACATTTGGTTACCTAATGTATATTGTCTGGTTTCAGTCTTAGCTGCGCTGCAGAGTTCACCTGCAGTCATATAATTTAAGAATTTATCTAGCAACTCCTTTACGATGGAGAATACTTTTGCCATATGAAATTTGTAATTGCACAGCGCAATAATTGGTTTCGACAATTATTTTGCCGTTAAACAAATGTGCTTGAAATTTCGAACTTCCTAACTAAAAAGTAAATGTTTAATAAACAACGAGAGGTTAAACTTTGTTGGTTCTCAGACAGAATCATTAATTAATATTATGCTCACATTACATTTCTTCACGCATGGTTAACCCATTTTAAAATTAAATATAAGGTTTTATACGCGTTATAAAACTATATTTCCATGTTCTGCCTAGCTTCCAAAGGCATTGCGTCTACAATCCTTGACTTTTATAAGCTGAGTGTTGGATCCAAATATTTTCATTTATGGAAACGTTAAAGGTATGAAGCTTACGTTAATATAACTTACGATATACTTAATGTGGTAGAATATTGCCCGAAATATCATGCAAAATAATCATTGCTATGCTCACCGATGCCTCCTTAAAAGCTAACATTGTGTTTTGTCGAACAACTCATAATATCATGTAGAATTTCTTATTTTAATTCATCTACGAACATAATTCGCACACAATATGCCCATATGTATTCTTGTATGTATTCATAAGCTAATGATTCGGACACAACATTTCTATATATATTCTCGTATGTACTCATAATCCAAACGTAGTCTAACGCCAATTGCTGACTTATGCGACAGTAAAGTTAACCCACGCCCATCAATAATCCTTTTTGCTATTTCGGTTAAAAATCTGTTACCGATATTTTGCTATTTCGGTTAAAAATCTGTTACCGAACGTTTTTGGTTAACAGTAATCCGGCGCAAAACTGTTCAACACACAGCTCTGCGATAGTAATTAGGCAAATTTGTGTTCGCGAAAATTCAAAGAAAATTTCCGATTTTTCTGTGAACAAAAATCTGCCGGATTTGCATTCGCTGGCTTTGTTCGCGAACACTGAAAGCTAAACAAAGGGATCGATTAATTTGTGACGTCATTATTACATTACATTTGTTCGCGAACAGCGACCAATACAAATAAAAATCTGACAGACATTAACAGTTTTCACTGCAAATTTAAAATCGTCAAAATCTGTTAAAACACAAAGTGTAATTTTTGGTACTTCTTTCTAAATTTGCCAACTTTCTGTTATCGAAAACTGATGAAATTTACGCTTTAGTTTCGTTTTTTCAGTTTGCGATTCGCTATCGGCTGTTACAAAATAGGATAGTCGATTGGCGCAAGTTAACTTTACTCGTGCATTATCGACATGTAACAACCAACTTTATATGACAGATTGACATTTCGGCTAAGGCTCCCTATTTGTCTAGTTGGACACAACGGAAGTAATGAGCTTACATTATAGTACCTGCATCAACTACAACATGAAAAATATGTGCCACAGTAAAGCAAGTTATATACACCAGTCGACCATATGTATGCTTTCCGATCGAAATGGTATCAACCATAGCTAAATTGGCTGTGCAAAAGTAGCCTGTACGTCTACGCAACATTCCCTTTAACCAGCGCGAAAGCCGGCCTTCGCCGCCGCGGGCCTTCGGCCCGCTTCGCGCCGGTAGTATGGCAGAGTGGGCCTGCGGCACCTGTTTTTCCGGAAAACAGTATTTTTTAAGTTATGACATTTGTAACAGATACAAACTTACTCTGTTTTTCATCCCTCGTTTGGTATGTGTTAAAATAGCGAAAACACTATTACACCCTTACGGGTGTGTCAAAATGTCGAAAACAGTATCACACCTTTACGGATGTGTCAAAATGTCGAAAACACTATTATACCCTTATGGATGTGTTAAAATGATGAAAACAACATTACCCCATTACAGATGTGTTAAAATGATAAAAACAACATTACCCCCTCACGGTTGTGTTAAAATAGCGAAAACACTATTACACCCTTCCGGATGTGCCAAAATGTCTAAAACAGCATCACACCCTCACGGATATGTCAAAATGTGGAAAACAGTATCATACCCTTACAGATGTGTCAAAATGATAAAAACAGTATCATAAGATGGTTTAAGAGGAGGTCTCCCAATTAGGGGGTACATCCCAATTGCAAAAGTTCGTCGATACTTTCGACACGTCTTAAAGAAATGAAACAAAAAAAGTTCGTCAAAATCCATGAAGCAGTTGAAAAGTTACATTACGAAAACCAATAAAATGACACTATTTTTTAATTCAAAGGGGGGGTGGGTTGTGAAAAAAGCATAGGGGATGCCCAACAATAGTGTCCATGCGTTCCCATATCGATTTCCTGCCCAACAAAAAAACCGCACTAAAATCCATAAACGGTTTCAAAAGTCATGGTCAAAAATATGTGACAAACCCAAAACTTGGCACATACACAGACAGACATACGGCAATAACATTATAAGATAGTTTAAAGGGGGTCCTCCAATTAGGGGGTACATCCTCATTGCAAAAGTTCGTCGATTCTTTCGGCACGTCTTAAAGAAATGAAACAAAAACAGGTCGTCAAAATCCATGAAGCAGTTGAAAAGTTACACCATTAAAACGTATAAAATGACACTATTTCTTTATTTCAAGGGGGGTGGGTTATGAAAAAAACATAAGGCGTGTTCAAAAATCCATAAACAGTTTCAAAAGTCATGAACAAAATTAGACCTTTAAAACGCATAAAATGACACTATTTTTTTATTTCTAGGGGGGTGGGTTGTAAAAAAACATAAGGGGTGCTCAAATATATTGTCCCTGCATTCCTATATCAATTTCCTACCCAACAAAAAAACCGCATAAAAATCCATAAACAGTTTCAAAAGTTATGATCAAAGTTACACCATTAAAACGTATAAAATGACACTATTTTTTTATTTCAAGGGGGGTGGGTTGTGAAAAAAACATAAGGGGTGGTCAAAAATATTGTCCCTGCATTCCTATATCAATTTCCTACCCAACAAAAAAACCGCATAAAAATCCATACACAGTTTCAAAAGTTATGATCAAAGTTAGACCATTAAAACGTATAAAATGACACTATTTTTTTATTTAAAGGGGGGGGGGGTGGGTTGTGAAAAAACATAAGGGCTGCTCCAATATATAGTCCCTGCATTCCTATATCAATTTCCTACCCAACAAAAAAACCGGATAAAAATCGAGTAAACAATGTTTCAAAAGTTATGATCAAAGTTACACCATTAAAACGTATAAAATGACACTATTTTTTTATTTCAAGGGGTGGTCTGTGAAAAACATAAGGGGTGCTCAAAAAAGATATTGTCCCTGCATTCCTATATCAATTTCCTACCCAACAAAAAAACCGCATAAAAATCCATAAACAGTTTCAAAAGTTATGATCAAAAAGATACACCCATTAAAACGTATAAAATAAAATGACACTATTTTTTTATTTCAAGGGGGGTGGGTTGTGAAAAAACATTAAGGGGTGCTCAAAAATATTGTCCCCTGCATTCCCCATATCGATTTCCTACACAACAAAAAAACCGCATAAAAATCCATAAACAGTTTCAAAAGTTATGATCAAAAATATATGACGAATCGAAAGCTGGGACACACAGCACACAGACATACGGCAATTACATTATAGAAGATAGCCTGTGCTTCTTACACTATACGTGCAATGGTAGAGACCATATCACATCTTACATTAAGTACTTGCTAGTATATATACGTTGAGCGATACCAGTGTATATTGTCTGAATGGCAACAACAATACTATAACTATAACAATAGTAAAGCGATAGTGATTGGAAATTTGTAGGCATTGCTTACTGCCTGGGCGGCGGAACCACGGGGGGGGGGGGCTAGGGGGGCTGAGCCCACCCCACTTTTAAAAGTGGTGGGGCTAAGCACCCTACCCACTTTCGAACATCAACAAGACATCACCTGTGCCTGCGGAAGGCTTGGTGTATTCAAATCCACGAACCTTCTAAGACATTATTAGAATGTTTTATTGTGAAAATTTTTTATTTTGATTATAGCCTGCTCACAAAAATTTGTTTCCTAGTTACTTTATTTACTACTATATATCAAAAGTGGACAGAGATTCCAAAAAATGTGGAGGGCCGGTCGTTTACGTTCATTTTGGTATAACCCCACGAGTTAATTTTTTCACGTTTGTCCGTAAAATGTGGAGTTGTGGGATTGGCGGCTTCCCTTTTGTGATGCTCATGTGATGGTTTGGTGTTTTTTGCGTTATAGAACAAGCGTTTCTTATTTTGAAATATTTATGGTAATTGGATGCTTTGCTCCTAAGGCGCTTCGTGTAATAATAGTGTTGCTGTAGGGTACTTTTAATGCCGCGTTCACGATACACGATATTGATTGGTTACGAATATATATAATACATGACGAATCAGGCGTTCAGTGGGGTTACCCCCTGAAGCCTCGGACCCCTTCCCAAGGCCCTCGTTTACACCAGAAGGTACCACTGCACCTTAGCAATAATTTAGAAATAATTGACAAAAATTTGTCTTCGGCGTGGGGGGGGCTTTGTGAGGGTGGTCGTCAACTTTTCAGCAATCTCCTCTGAAGCACCCCTCCCCTAAAACTCTCTGTCCGTCCACTCCCTCTGCGCGGACCCCAGCTGCCCCCCTGAAAACTTGGCGCGTCATGACCCCTTATAC